>JARVGS010000835.1:4515857-4529224 GCA_031762315.1 Hypsolebias antenori | reverse complement strand
ATTCTAATTTTTTTAAATCCTGTTTTCATGGGTTTCATGAGCTGGAAGCCCAAATTATGTAAAAATAAACAAATAAACACTTGAAATTGTTTAAATTGTGGGCCCTGAATCTATAATTTGGAAAGGGTCTGTATATACCGTATTTTCCAGACTATGTCGCAGTTGTTTTCAAAGTTTTGTCAGTCCTGCGGCTTGTAGTCCAGAGTGACTATACTGTAGAGCTGGTTTTCTTCACTGTGGGCTGAAATTCAGAAAGCCCTTGTGTCATTGAACTTTGTGTGTTGCAGATGTTCTGAAGGAGCTCGTGTTGCTGAGTCCACACGACTTCCTACACACCCTCGTCCCATTCTTACAGCACAACCACTGCACTTACCACCACAGCAACATCCCCAGTAAGTGTCCTCCCTCGACCTGACAACACTACAGTTTGTGTTTCATATCAGTCATTGAAGATGAACTGGTTAACAGTTTCTGTAGTCCAAGGATTAATCCAACACGGTGCCTGCAGGGGCCTCTTGTGTCGCCCACGGGGAATGTTCTAAAAATAGCACTCGTCATTAAGGAGCACCGCCTACAAATCATTGTGTTTTTAAACTTTGATAACATTTGCATGGATGTAGATTTGAAATGAAAATAACGAATGCAAACTTTTACAGTAAACTGTTTTACATGTACAGCACAGCTTAGCAGCCTTGTCTGGAGTCAAAATTCTGAATAATGCGGAGCCGCACTGAGATCTCTGCGAGCGGTACAGCTGCAAACTATTTTGACCTCCCTGAGCAGAAAGTGTCAGAAAAACTTAAAAAAAAAACATTATTTTCACAGTGACTGAGAGGAAGAGGTTTTTGACAATTATGAAAGACAAATGTGTGCATGTCATTTGTGGTGTGACTGTGGCGACATCACCAGCTAACACATTAGCTTCAGTGTTTCCTCTGCCCTTATGTAAGGAGGACGCCCCGCCTGGTCCACAGAACCGAGTACGCTGCCTACAGAACTGTCCGTGAGGTAGAGCTCCGTCTTCCTCAAACTGATCCGTTTCCTCCCCTGTTGAAAACTGTCGGCACAAACGTGCGTGTGCAACACAGATGTGTCTCCCTCTCTCCACCCCACCCCAGCCTAGCAGGGCATGAGGGGCAGAAAAACAGCAGGAGTTAACGACAGCATAGAGCAAACAGCAGTCTGTCTTCATGATGCATTTTCACATGTGGAGTTCTTGAAAGAAGCAACAGTGAGTCATGTGGCAAGTAAAAAAAGTGTGAAAATTAATTTGTTCAAAAGAGTAAAATAAGTGATGATCAGTTAAAAATGCTGCAGATCTGAGGATCGGTACTAATGTCACATTTAAAAATCCACTGAATTTCAATGTTACTGACGGAGATTACAATTCATTCAACCTTTAATTCAGCAGGTTGGTCTCACTGAGTCACGAGGACTCATTTACAGAGAGACCTGATGTAAGCAAACCACAGAGGAGGTACACTACAAACAGTAGAACACAGGTAGTCCTCGACTTACGACGGAGATCCGTTCTCACGGCGGCTGCGTAAACCTAATTTGACGTAAGTCGGAACATGCATGGTACGCGGTGTTGTAAACACGTTTTTTTCAACGTAAGACAAAACCAGCGTACATTCTGTACTATAAACATGTACAGTACTGTATTTCCAAGCGGTTAGCTAACACAGTACCCTACATAATTATCAAAAAACAAATACTGCACGGTACGTTTCATAATGAAATAAAACAGTAAAAAAAAAACAGTGCATAACTGTATCCCTCCGCCGCTGGTTCTTTCTCTTTTTTCTTTAAAATCCAATCCACCTCGGTCAGGAGTGTTTACAGGTAAGTCCAACCAACGGAGAACAAACGAGCTGCTATTTTTACAGGCTGCAGGCAGCTCATGCCTTAAAGCACAAACAAACACAGCAACTTCCCTCACGTCACTCCCGAATGAGCTCCTCCAGCAGGCACGGTTTCCCACAACAAAATGGACGCCAGAGAGCGGGAGGAGTCAACACGGTCTTAAAGGGGAAAGGTATTAACACCCTACACACAAAAGAAACGCATGGATCCCTGCACTGTGTAACTCGGAATAAGGCTGTTCAGAGTCAATGGGAGGTGTGTGTCATAACTCGAGACCGTCGTAACCCAAGGACTGCCTGTACGTATAAAATGAAAAGTAAATAAAATGGGGTTGTACTTGGGGTCCATTGTCCAGGAAAATGTGGAGTGTGGTCAAGAGGTGAAGAAGAGAGTCCAGGCAGGATGGAGTGATGGAGAAAAGTTTCAGGAGTGATTTGTGTGTCAGCAAAGGTCAAAGGAAAAGTTTACAAGACAGTGGTGAGACCAGCTATGTTGTATGGTCTGGAGACAGAGACATGGACAAAAAGACAGGAGACAGAACTGGAAGTGTCAGAAATGAAGATGCTGAGGTTCTCCTTAGGAGTGACAAGGATGGAGATGGAGTTTCTTTCTGCCATCTGCAGCATTTTTGCGCTTCTTCTTCTTTCTGCTAATTTCAGCTTGTTATGCTCCTTTCAGCTTGTGTCTGCAAGTTTCAGGTTTTTGTGCTATTTCAGCTACTGTTTAACTGTTCTTATGCCAATTTAAGCTTTTTCAGCTAATTCCACATTTTTTGCACTCATTTCAACATTTTTCAGCCTAATTCAGCAGAAATGTGCCCTCTCCACTTCATTCTGATAACTTAAGCTCCTTTTTGCTTTTTTAGATGCTTTTCAGCTGGTTTTTTGTTGTTGTTGCTAATTTTAGCTTTTTTCAGATAATTTCCACTATTTTTGGGCTCATTTCTGCTTCATTCAACCTAATTTGGCCAACATGTTCTTTATGCTTTGTTCTGCTAATTTAAGCTTGTTCTACCTTTTCAGCTACCTTTTTAGCATTTCTAGCTAATTTTGTCTGTTTTCAGATAAATTCAAGTTTTTAGTTGTGATTTATGCTACTTTCAACCTAATTAACGTCTTTCTGATAATTTTAGCTTGTTATATATACCACTTTCAACTTAATTGTGCTAGTTTAATCTTTTTCTGCTGTTTCAGTTACTATCTAGCTGTCTGTATGCTTTTTTAGCTTTTTCAGCTAATTTCACTTTTTATTTTATTTTATTTTTTAGCTCATTTCAGCTCTTTTCATTTCTTTCTGTTAGTTTAGGCTTCATTCTTCTTTTCAGCTATTTTTCAGCCATTCTTTGCTTATTTCAGCATTTTTTTTTTTTTTTGTTGTTGCTATTTTTGTAATTTTTGTGTTCATTTCTGCTTATTTAAACTATTTCAGCAAATATGTATTATGTCTGCTTTCTTCTGCTATTTAGGCTTGTTCTTCCATTTCAGCTACATTTCACAATCACAGCATGATTTGAGGTAGTTTCAGCTACATTTCAGCTACATTTCGCAATCACAAGCTTTTAGCTAATTTCGGCTACATTTTACAGTCAGCATGATTTTAGCTCATTTCAGCTACATTTCACAATCACAACATGCTTTTAGGTAATTTCAGCTACATTTCAGCTACATTTCACAATCAAAGCATGATTTTAGGTAATTTCAGCTACATTTCAGCTACATTTCACAATCACAACAACATTTTAGCTATTTTCAGCTACATTTCACAATCAGCATGATTTTAGCTCATTTCAGCTACATTTCACAATCACAGCATGATTTTAGCTACTAATTTCAGCTAGATTTCAGCTACATTTCACAATCACAGCATGATTTTAGCTAATTTCAGCTACATTTTACAATCACAACACGATTTTAGGTCATTTCAGCTATATTTCAGCTACATTTCACAAACACAACATGCTTTTAGATTTCAGTTACATTTCACAATCACAGCATGATTTTAGCTAATTTCAGCTACATTTCACAATCACAGCATGGTTTTATATAATTTCAGCTACATTTTACAATCACTACGTGATTTTAGGTAATTTCAGCTACATTTGAGCTACATTTCACAATCACAGCATGATTTTAGCTACATTTTACAATCAAAACATGCTTTTAGGTAATTTCAGCTACATTTCACAATCAGCATGATTTTTAGGTAACTTCAGCTACATTTCAGCTACATTTCACAATCACAACATGATTTTAGGTCATTTCAGCTACATTTCACAATCAGCATGATTTTTAGGTAATTTCAGCTACATTTCAGCTACATTTCAGCTACATTTCAGCTACATTTCACAATCACAAGATTTTAGCTAATTTCAGCTACATTTCACAATCAGCATGATTTTTAGGTAATTTCAGCAACATTTCAGCTACATTTCACAATCACAGCATGATTTTAGCTAATTTCAGCTGTTTTTCAGCAAGTCCTTCTGCAGTAAGCATTCACTTCATTTTTTCAGGAAGTGCAGTTTCTCTAGCATTAATGTTTCAGGACTGTATTTATTGAATTGGTTAGACAGGAAATATGGACGGTGCGACACTGAACTGTATTAATAATGAGCTTGATGAGTCTGAGGCACAGGTAAGTATTGTTATTATTCAGAATCTAAATTGAATCTGAATTATCAAAATATGATGTATCAATTTAATTCATAAAACCAAAACTCATGGCTTTATAAATTAAATGCATTAAAATTTAACGAGGATAAATAAAGGGTTTTACTGATCCTTTTATATAACATTTTTTGTTTCCCTCTTTCTGTGTTGTGGATGCAGCCAAAGAAATATTCTTCTTTGAGATACTACTTTGATCTCAGTTGCTATTATTTTTCTTTAGATAGCAATTTAAATTTGTATGTATGAATACAACCCTGCAGTTACATACAAACAGCGTTTATTACGTGTTATACTGTTTATTTTACCCTCGCAGTAATAACTCTATGAACCTTGTGTGTTTCTTAGGCAAGATGTTTGAAACTCGTTTATCTTCTTAAAATGCATGAACTGCTCCAGAGCAGAGCTTTTTGAAGGTGTACACCATAAATATGTGTAATGTAAATATTTCAGCTCAAACTCTGGGCAGTAAGGAGAAGTCATGGTTGACTTTTGCTCTTGCCATTGGATCTCTTACGTAATTTGTTTCCAATTTTAGGTATACTCTGAATTGTTTATATATATTTTTTAACAAAAACCCAATTTAAGGGTTTGGGTTTTTAAAACCGATGCTTTATGAAGAAGGTCCTGAATGTCTTTGCTGTCATCTAGTAGGTTTTAATCCATTTCATGACACTTGAGGTTTAATTGCTCTCTTCTAGTAAATTTTTTTCTTAAAAAAATTGTAGCATTTACCGTATTCTTCAGACTATAAGGCGCACCGGATTATAAGAAGCATTAAGCAAAACAAAACAGTCAGACAAGTCAAACTTTATTCAACTCATTCAGAATAACTCTCAACATTGTTCAGTTGAACCACATACAATGGGTTCGAGGTCAGTAAACACAACCAGAATTAATACATACTGCGTACCGGGTTATAAATAAAGCTGGTATGGTATGGTATAAGGTTCACTGCTGATTTTTGAGAAAATTAAAGGATTTTAAGTGCACCTTTTAGTCCAAAAAATATGGTATACTATTAAAATGTAAGTGCCACTGAATACAGATAATCAGCTTTTCCATTAATGTCCATCATATTTACTTATTCTCCAGGTATTGCATGTTGGTAACTCATTTGTTGTTTAGCTATTGAAGTTTAAGATTTTCATCTGTTGCTGTCAGTCTTTTTTCAATTGGATTTATTCCTAATAAAACTTGTCCCTCAAGCAAAGTCGGTCCATTTCAGCAAATTAAGTGTTAGTTTTTATTCAGTGTTTGCAGCAGGTTCACAAGAAACCTTAATCCTTGACTGATGCATCTAAATGTGCTTTGGACCACCTGAGACCACTTTACATAATCTTTATAAAAACTTTTTGGATTTGTTTGTTTTTCAGACTTCCAATGCTTTGACTGTTCAATCTGTAGAACTACGTTGTTTTTTAAGGTCCTGCTTCAGTGTAACTATAGTCTTTCCCCAGTAGGGGATGTAATTGATCCATACCATTTGCTTTTCTGATGTAGAAGCCCCTGAACGTCTCCACTGTCTGCTATGCTGTAGTCATCTTTGACCATGTGCAGCACAAAGTAGACTGGCACTCCCCATCCCTTAGCTCTTGTCCTTAACATTTCTATTGTTTTGTTTGTTTTTTCGAAACTCCACCTTTAATCTTTAACCAAAAACACAAGAAACAGTTCCAACCGTGGGCACTGTCCATTGTTGTTATTTTTGATTTTATAATTCAAGTTTTTTTTATGTAACAAAAAGGAATAGCAACAAAACAAAATAGCACTGTCTCCCCGCATCAATATGTCCCTATTGAAAGATTGGCGAGCATCCAACCATTAGAATGATAAAAAGAAAACAAACTGAGATGGAGGAAAGGAAAAAGAAAGAAACAGTCTCACAATGTGCCTACAATACCAAAGGCAAGAAAGTGCTCGCGTGACTTCTGGAGTTTTTTGTTTTCATTTTTGAACCTACATAAAACATTCAACTCCAGCTATTGCTTTAATTCTGTGGCCAATGCACTTTTCCACAGCCTGAGAACTAGTTGTACCGCTCTTACCATCCCAGCTTTTATTACAGACAGGTCATATGTTGATGCCTTCAGTATCCTGTGTAATATCCTATTAGGCTTACACTTGAAACTATAGGTATTATACCTAAGCCTTTCCCTATATTCATTGTCGTTATTTCTGACTGTAAATGTCTCGAGCATGACTGACGTGGCAGTGCACAATCAGTGTTCTCCAGGCAGTGCAAAAGCAAACACATGAATCCAATTTAGGACCAATACTCTTCATCACCATCTTCTTCCTTTGGCTTTTCAGCAAGCCATCTTCCTCCATCACTTTGTCCTCATCATCCTCTATCCTCCCTCCAACTTACTCAATGTCCTCTCTTAACTGCCTCCATATACAATAGTCCCTCACTTATTGCAGGGGTTATGTTCCAGACACCCTTGCGATAGGTGAAAATCCACCAGGTAGGGACATTATAAGACAACGGCAGCAGTTTCGGCCATGACAAACTGCCAAGTCTGTGCGAAGGTTCGGTTCATGCTACGAGAACTCTAAATCAGCTGATTTACGAGCTAAACCATCAGATGGAAGAGGTTTGTGAGAATTGCAGGCCACCTGCGGCTTCTAGGACTCTCCAGCATGTTGGAGTCAACCTTGAAGGAGGCTCATAGCACGGATCAGTGGATTATCCACAAATCTGGCCATTTTGGATCTGGAAAGTTCCAGCAGGACTCAAGGCTGACAAGAAAAAGAAAATCAACAATTGTGACTTATCTGAATCTGACTCCCCTGTTTGGCATCAGATGCTGGCGACTAGCAAATTTCTCCTGGGACATGGGTAAATTAAGGAAAAAGCTATGTATATCGCAACCCCCCCCCCCCCCAAGAACTCTGTGCAGGCTTATCAGAACTGCCGGCTGAACAACAACTTCATCAGGACTATGGCCTATCTGGAAGTGCTTCATGGACAAATCTCAATGTCTTGACGTCAAATGCTTGTAATTGTGTTTGTAAATGTGCTTACTGGTAGAGTTTTTTGATGTCTCAAATCTTGTCCTATCAGGACAAGATGCGAAGAGATCATTTTTTGTAATACCACTATCCACATTCATGGCCTTTCACTTTTTTCCATCTAAATAAGTTTTCTGATAAAGAATAAGAGTCCGCGCTCTTGTAGCAGCAGCAACGTGCACTTCGCCCATCTTTTGGATGACTGTACGAACATAATCTCACTGTATCCTGGTACAATGATAATAAAGCTTATTCTGATTCTGAGCTTCCTGCTTGGCCTGTGTGAGTTATTGAAGGGTAACAGCATAAAGACACACTAAGTGCCTTTATGCTTTTTTTTTTCCTCACTAGCTCTCTAACGAGGCGCACGCGTTTCTCTCCGCTCCCTGTTCTCCTCCTGCTTTTTTGCTCTCTCTGTGTATCGGAGCAGCTCCTCTTTTTACACGTCTTCCGAAATGAAAACGACTGTTTTGGATCTGAACAACTGGACTTTCGACGTAAATGACAAAATCTTTTCAATAAAGCGACAGCGTCCTAGAGAACCCTCATCTGCTCGGACGAGACACATGCAGCTGGATAAATCTCTGGGGGAAGAAGACAATCGCAGCTAATGTGGGCCTCGTCAGGCTGCTGCCTATGTGAAGGTCTGGTTCGTGCTTTGAGGACTCAAAATCAGCTGATTTACGAGCGAAACCGTAAGTTGGAAGTGACTGGAAGCACAGGCTACCTGCTGCTGTGGGACTCATCAGCATGGAAACAACTTTGAAGAGGCTCGTAAGCACGGACCAGTAGAATGCACCCTAACCTGGCCATTTCGGACCTTGGAAGTATCAGTACAGACTCAGAGGCTGACAAGGAAAAAATAGTCTGCCTGAATAAAACAACAATTGTGGTTTATCTGAATCTGACTCCCCGGTTGGCCTCGAAATGGGTCGACTTATCAATTTTTCCTGGGAAATGTGTAAACTAAGGAAAAGCTTTGTCTATCACAACCCCCACCAACTTCTGTGGAGGCTTATCAGAACTGTGCCAGTTGTCCATCATCTTATCAGGACAATGGACTATCTGTTAGCGCTTCATGGACCACCTCGTTTGTAAATGCATATGTAACATGTTCATAAATGTGCTTGCTGGCAGAGTTTTTTGATATCTTAAATCATGTCCTGATACAACAAGGTGTGAAGAGATCTTTTTTGTAATGCCACTATCCTCTCCTCATGACTTGTTCCTCTTTGCTATCTAAAAAAATGTATTCTGAAAAGGATAAGAAGGCCGCGCTTTGGAGCTGTACCTTCGTACAGTCCGCCCATCTTTTGGACGGCTGTAAGGACATATTCTCATTGTATCTCAGTGCAATGATAATAAAGCTTATTCTGATTCTTATAAAATACGGAAGTAGAAGTTTGGATGTATTTTTGATACAGTATTTGTATTTGGAGCAATACATTTTGACCCATAAGTGTTTGAAAAGGGAGGTTCAATGGGATTCAGATGCAAGAAAATGCTTCCAAACTATTATTTTCCATCCGCTCCACTGAAGAGGTGTTTATACAAAACCTCAGGTTGATGCTGGAGCCCTGACAGAGGGAGACCAAGACAATGATGCGGAAACACCAGAAGACAGAAAGGCTGCGAAAGGGTTAGAAGTCGGTCTGGCTTCTGTTCACTTTGCTGAATGAGGATTTTTCTGCGCCAGTCTGTCTTCCCTCTATCTTTCTGGAGCTTACAGCAGCGTGGACAGTATGTCTGGATACATCTGCACGTGCGCCGCTTTGCCCTGTCAAGATATTTTCTCAGAGCAGTGGATGTGAATTATGTATGGAGGCTGGCACAGTTACTCCGAGGCGTTGCTGCTTATGTAATGGCTGCTGTGGAACTCATTTGCGTTGCTGCATTTATTTGTGTGTGTGTGCAAGTTGTCTTCCGCTTCAGCCGTAATCAGTGATTTCACACTAATAAACGTGGCAACTTTTTGAAAGGACTTTTGTGAAGAGCTGAGTCATTTCAGATGCTGCAGCCTCATAGAGAGATGTGAGGAAGAAAAATAGTATTTAGATGAAAACCTCTGCCCTGTCTTTGTTCTGCCTCACATTGTAGGTCATGTTGTCAGTCAAAAGATGGTGGCTCTCTGTGCTCTCTACCCTCTGTTAGTCTGAAACAATAGCTCTCCACCATTCAAGCTGGGGGGAAGGAAGGAAAGTTTTCAGAGGGAAACTTTATTCTTTTCTCGTCACTGTTGGGACAATGACTGAACAGATCTGCCTGGGGGTTTAAACTACATGGTAAAGAGAATAACACCGATAAGAATTTGCTGCATTAAATCAAAAGGATCCTGACAAACAATCCTCCGGCCAGACTAATCCCAGTGTCTATGCCATTGGCATTCTTGGTATTTCCACTGTCTGTGGGTTTGACCACTGACCGCTGCTGGATAAATTGGCTGGAAAAACTTTTGGAAAATCCAACATTTGGAGCAGAGCAGGAATGTCAGTCTTATTCCACGTTTTTACGTAACCAAAGCCTCATTTTCCTCCAGTACCAGCTGATTGAAAAGGCCTATTTGAAGCTGGATGACTTCTTGCAGTTTTTGAAACCCAACTAAAATGGGTTCATATCATTGCAAAAAAAAAGAAGGTGCAGATTAATCAGCAGTATTTATATAATAATAATAATAATAACAACAATAATGTGTTATGTATTGTCATCATTGTATGTTCCCATACAATAGCAAAATTGGCTCTCTGCATTTAATCCATTCCCCAGGTGGAGCGGTGGGCGGCTGGTGCGGGTGCCAGGTAGCCAATGGGGATGGGGTGTCCTGCTCAGAGACACCACAAGATATGCAATGACTGGGGATCAAACCTGGGACTTTTGGTCTCGAGTCGGCTGCCCTGCCTCTACCCCATCTCGGCCCCTACATGTGTAGATAGGTCATTTTACCTTTTGTCATTATTTCAAGGTTGGTAGTAAACAAAAAGTGTTTGGTACCTTTGTTTCTAAATAAAGTTATCTTTTTTTTTTTAGTACAAACAATATTTAACATCCTTATGAGCTATAGTTATTGTAGTCAACTGATTAGATACAGACTACATGGTGTCAAGCATTTTGTTATCTTTCCTTAAGTAAGCTGGATTTCTTCATCCTGAACCTTCTTACTTACCAATGTGGTGCAAGAATACTTTATACTTTTACCTCATTTTAGACAAAACTATAAAGCGATTCTGAGCATTTCACAAAGTAAAACAGCATAAATTTTAAGTTAAACTTGGCATGGTCGGATTGATTATATACACTCATTTATTTTGAAAGGCACAATTTTAAAAATAATCCAGAAGGACTAGTGAAGCATGCACATTGGCTAAATGTGTAGCTTGTTATCTAATGGCAGCCATAAGCTGCTTTTATATGCAACACCTAAAGTCAACCTGCTGCTGTTACACCTCTGATCCACAGATCTGAAAGGGTCTTAAGGGTAAGCCAGCATTGTGACGCATGGGTGTGCTGTGGTGCCGATAGGCCTGTGCAACCAGTCCACTGAAGGATTTAGAATGGGAGGAACATTAAATGTGCATTGCTCCACATCAGTGCTGCTGAGTTATACTCCTCGCCTCCTATGGCATTGTTTTCATTTATGAAAGCTCACATTGTCGTGTCGGCTTGACTTAACGATTTACGAATGGCTGGAGACAGTCTCATCTTTGCAACCATTTTGTGGAACCATTTATTGAAACAGTTTAATGGCTTCCAAAATTATTTAGAGAAATATGGAGGCAAACTTAAAAGCTGTCCTTTCAGGCATCAGCTACATTTTACTGACAAAAAAAAAAGTCTCAAAAGTGTTTTGGTAATTCACATATACCCAACAGGTGACTCGGGGGAGCCTGTCGGAGTGTGTGTTCACACACATAAGGCCAACATCATAGGATCAGCATGGGACATCATCATTTATTAGAGGAGTGCTGCTGCTCACGTCACTCCTCACTTGACACATACTTGTCAGCTTGACTCTGTGACTACCTTTATAGCCATAGAGGTGTAACAGTGGTGGATCATCTTTTATCCCTACCCTCCATGACGCCTCAATTACCGTAATTTCCAGACTATTGAGGGCACCCAAATATAACCTGCGCCCACTAAATAAAAATAAAATAAAATATTTTGTACGTACGTCCAGAGGACCAGACTTAGCTTTTTTAGACTTATCTACCTGGATTATTGAGCATGCATCAGGGTATTTTGTACATACCGGTATATAGGCCGCGCTTGTCTCTAAACCACAGGTGTCTTCGTAATATGAGATATTTACACAGAAAGTTTTTTTTATACTTTTAATTAAATACGTTCTGGCAACATACGCAAATAGGTCTTTAAAATACAAAATACAAATTGTTGTCTTTTTATATTGATTCAGTTCGTCACGCTGCCGTCTCAAACGTCTCACCATCAATTGATGCTAACATGCAGCAGCTCTATTTCCTTCTATGGCAGCCAGATCAATCGCCTTTAACCTGAAAGCTGTATCATATGCATTTCTTTGTGTGTTTTCAATGATGAGGGTCTGTGCATGAATCGCAAAATAACTGAAGAATTTAGTGGGAGCGTGTTTGATTTACGGTAATTCCACGTTTCACTGGCCCACTGTGACCTGTTTGGTAATTTCATTGGCCTAATTTTATTTTATTTTTTTAACCTTTTTTTATACATGTAGTCTCATTGAGTCACAAGGACCCACCCCACAAGAGAGACGTGTTATGTGAGCACCCGGGTGTGACAAGGCTAGTTGTTTTGGCGGCATGAAGCCTGTTAGCTCGTCAAAAAAATTAAAAATAAAATGAAAAAATTCCATAAATTAGCCGCAACAATGTATAAGCCGCGGGGTTCAAAGCGTGTGAAAAATTGCGGCTTATAGTCTGGAAATTATGGTGCTTCACCAACACCAGGGATGGAAGTTGGCATTGCAAACTCTGATTGAAAGTGTGTGAGCGTAAATAATAGTTCAGAGGATAGATTGTGGTCTCAACAGTTAGCATGGCTCCTCTACATGTGCGTTCTTGGGTCAAACAATGATATTCATAATGCTTCCAAAGGCAGGCTAGCACTTGACGTAGTTGCGTCACCACAGTCTTTCTCTGAATGTTTGTGTGAATGGAAAAAACATGAGATGAAAAGGGAAACTTGTTCAGACCTTTTAAATTTTAGAGCCACACACTGGCCGTGTGTGAGTTTCTGTCCAGTCATATATCTTTCTGTATGAAAGTGCAACAGATTACTAGCTTGAGCGTGTCCGCTGTCACGTCCGCATTTATGGGATGCCGTTTGTAAAGTTACACAGTCAAAGATTACCAGCAATATTGTGGCTTATTTAGCTTTTCCTGAGAAAAAAAAATCTGTCATATCTTCATGTTATTCCTACATTTATAAATGGCATAGTTCCAAACTAATTAATTTACAAGCTAAATATTTAGTTTAAAAACTAGTTAAAGTTAAATATTTAGTTAGCAAGCTAAATGTTTAGCCCCACACTAAATATTTAGTTTACAAGCTAAATGTTTATGTCCAAGTTTAATTTTTAAATTATAAACTAAATATTTAACTTGCAAGTTAAATATTTAGCTAGCAAGCTATATAATTAGCTAGCAATCTAGCAAGCTAAATATTTACGTCTGACCTAAATATTTAGTTGGCAAATTAAATATTTGTTTTGGAAATTAAATATTTAGTTTGGAAAAAAATATTTAGGTCCAAGCTAAATATTTAGTTAACAAATTAAGTATTTATTTAGTAAATTAAATGCTTAGTTTGTAAACTAAACATTTAAGT
>JARVGS010000835.1:4502975-4513967 GCA_031762315.1 Hypsolebias antenori | reverse complement strand
CATGCGTTTCTCTCCGCTCCCTGTTCTCCTCCTGCTTTTTTGCTCTCTCTGTGTATCAGAGCAGCTCCTCTTAATACACATCTTTTGAAATGAAAACTACTGTTTTGGATCTGACCAACTTGGACTTTCGACGTAAATGACAAAATCTTTTCAGCAAAGTGACAGGGTCCTGGAGAACCCTCATCTGCTCGGACGAGACACATGCAGCTGGATAAATCTCTGGGGGTGATGTGACTACCTCTGCTATCGAACGAGGACTCCAAAATTACATATAATTGGATTTAGGATAACAGGTTTCCTGTTTTTTGGAATAGTCTGGATCCTGGTTTATCAACATACAAAGAAGATGGTCGCAGCTAATGTGGACCTCGTCAGGCTGCTGTTTATGTGAAGTTCTGGTTCGTGCTTTGAGGACTCAAAATCAGCTGATTTACAAGCGAAACCATAAGTTGGAAGTGATTTGAATCAACGGCCACCTGCGCCTTTGGGACTCGTCAGCATGAAAACGACCTTGAAGAGGCTCGTAAGCATGGACCAGTAGAATGCACCCTAATCTGGACATTTCAGACCTTGGAAGTATCGGTACAGACTCAAAGGCTGACAAGGAAAAAATAGTCTGCCTGAATAAATCAACGATTGTGGTTTTATCTGAATCTGACTCCCCGGTTGGCCTCGAAACGGGCTGACTTATCAATTTCTCCTGGGAAATGTGTAAACTAAGGAAAAGCTTCGTCTATCGCACCCCCTCCCCTTCTCTGGAGGATTATCAGAACTGTGCCGGCTGACCATCGTCTTATCAGGACAATGGACTGTGTGTTAGTGCTTCTTGGACTGCCTCGTCATCAAATGCATATGTAATATGTTCAATGTGCTGCTGGCAGAGGTTTTTTTTAATGTCTTAAATTGTGTCCTGTTAGGACGAGGTGTGAAGAGATCTTTTTTGTAATGCCACTACCCTCTCCTCATGGTTTTGTCCCTTTTTCTATCTAAAAAATGTATTCTGAAAAGAATAAGAAGGCCGCGCTTTATAGCAGCAGCTACGTGCACTCCGTCCATCTTTTGGACGACTGTACGTACGTATTCTCGTTGTATCTCAGTGCAATGATAATAAAGCTTATTCTGATTCTGATGGTTCAATCATTGTGCGCTATCGAAGACCTCCTTTTCGTCTGTGTGAATAAGTTACATGAAAGCAGGGAAATGTATGAATGATCAAACTAATGCAATATTCAAGCTACTAGAATGGCAGGAACACTTGAATACTTGCTTTTTTGTGTAAAACCATTAACCACAGCATGTGCAATCTGTGACAATCAGGTTAGTTTAATATTTCTGGGTTTTGTTGGAATTACCAACCAGAACTTCAGTAGTTAGGATCTTAGCAGTGCAATTATGAAATTACCTTACTTGTGTGTTCATACATGGAAACAAGAAAGGTTCACATGTAAGTTAAACATTGTTTTTTTGTTGTTGTTGTTAATTTAACCGCCCTCTGCACAGTGAGGTTCTAGGACGGTATTCAACCACAGCAGACTGACTAGCCTGCAGTTGCGATAACGACTTCAAAATCACCTGAAAAGATTCTTGTTTTTTGTCCCTTTGCAACAAGATACACCCTTGTAGTTTTCAAGTGCAGCTTCAAATACACAAACAAAATGACCAGTTTGGCAGTCGATGAAAAACTTTTAGTCGTGTCGTGTGCTAACAGGTGATCATTGCGATGCAAAAAGGCTTCGATTAGCATTTAGTCTTGCATTCCCCATCAAATCTTCTGATACACGTGCAAATACAATTAGTTTAACTTTTTAGTTATCTTTCTGGTCTTATAAACAAAGATTTAAGATTTTCGTCTAACTTGTATTTTTGGCTAGCTCTCGACTAGTAGCTTCCACCCTCTACAAAATAAATCATAAAACTGTAGAGACTCATGACACAAAGGATTGTTAGCTAAAGTATACAAGCATAGCTAAAAAGATTATTGCTTATCTATGACTAGGTGACTTTGTGTTTCAGGTTTAACATGAGTACTGGTAAAGCCCATTTATTATTTTAATGATTAATATTTTTATAGGTATTAAAAAGGTAAATAATGTAAAAAAAACAAAACAAGGTAAATATGACAATTGCTTTCCTTTTTGGTTGTGTTTAATAGCAATTAAAACAAAACTTGAAGGGTTCACCATCATCTTTCTGCTAATGGTTTGTATTTTTAGCAGTTCTTAAGGATCTTCTTCACTTCTTTCAGCGAGAACAGGAAATGAGAGGGGGTGAGCTGGGTCCTCGTGGAGCCGTTAATATGGGAGGTACGGGTCTGATTGTGTAGGTTGAATAATTCTGAATGTGTCTCTTTTGTCTTGCATCCACAGTCCACTCATGTTTAACTATGTTTCACTGCTTTAGGAAGTGTAGCGGTGGTGTTGTTGTTTTTCCATCATTTTATTTTTCCGAAATACTCACCTGGGTTGCAATGCCAAAAACCTGTTCCCATATGTCATGCAGTTTATACTAATTGTGTAATGTACTGATTAGGGCTTGTGTGTGGGGTTGGGATTTCATGGTTTCAAAAGGTATTTTGTCCCTGAGCCTTCATCCTCAGCTATATGCAGATCTGGCAATTGAAAAAATATATATAGATATGGGTATTTATAATCCTAGAGCAGTAAAACTGGTGGGTTTTGCATGGTACTTTCTATTCCAATGATTAAACTAGATAAGAAGAAAAGTATTTGTTCATGATAAAGTGGAATTGGGACCTGAAGAACTATTAGAACGCCAATCGGCCAAATGCAGGATGAGGGGCTAGGGACCAAGTGAATAGTGCTATAATGTGGACAGATTATAACCCAGGATTGCACATCACCCAGGTAAAGAAATCTATATGATCTTATTTTGTTTTTGTCAATGTGATGTTTTAACAATATCATATTCTTAATGGGTAATTTCACTTGTCTTTCTTGTATTCCTTTTAACTGGGTTCTCATATTTTTACTGTGCTTAAAACTACTCTCATCTGTCTTTTCCAAAAATTTTTACAGACCTGAAACACGGTAACAGGTGCGGTGGCTTCAGTTTGAAAGGAAACCTTGATACAAGAATGTCGTTGTTGGTTTGGTAAATATGGAGTCAGACTATGAACTGTTAGCAGTTTGAAACTGGTCAGGTGTTTCTTTCCTTAAGTTGTGTCCAACTTTAAAACCAGTAGTGACTACACTACTGAGGTTCCAATTTAGGTCAGGGAAACTTTTTTTTTTTTTTTGACTACAACAAAACATGTCGGTGGTTTGGATTAAATAATTTTCATCACCAACAATAGCTACCGGTACAAGTTTGTCGTTAAAGGCAGTGGTTCCCAACCCTGGACCTTCAGGAACACCATCCTGCATGTTTTAGTTGTTTCCCTGCTCCAACACCTGATTCAATGATTTAATGGCTTGCTCAAGTTCTGCAGAAGCCGGTTAATCACCCGTTCATTTCAGGTGTGTCAAAGCAGGGAAACAACTAAAACATGCAGGATGGTGTTCCGCAAGGACTAGAGTCAGGAACCACTGGTTTAAGGGACCAAACTGTTGCATTTATCTTGCCTGAATCCAGAGTAGAATAATCCAGAATATGTGTCCCCTCCTTGTGAGTTCTGGTTCTGCCCCAGTGTCTTTTCCATTGGAGCATGCCCGGAAACCCTCCAAAGAAATGTTCAGAATGCATCCTAATGAGATACCGGTACTTTAACCACCTCGGCTGACTCCTTTTGCGTAGAGGAGCAGCTCTAATCTGAGCTTTCTCCAGACTACAGAGCTTCCAATTCTTCTCTTTTAAGGCCAAGCTTGGCCACCCATCACTATGTCAAACTCAAGAGCCGTGGGCCAAATCTGGTCCCCCAAGATGATAAATCAAATGTAAAATATTTTATCTTTTCTAATGTATTATTTAAAAAAAAACTTACATTTAGTGTAAACGTCATTTGCCAGCTGGCTAACTTTGAAACCAGAAAGAAGGCTGGATCATTCTGTCATTATTGGTTTTGATGTGGAAAGAGCAACAGAACGTCAAATGAGACTGATCAAACTCTTGTTGATGAACCTGCAACCAAGAAAAGATATTGGATATCTCACTCAAGTTAATGTATCAGCTGAAAGTGGCTCTGCTAAATTTTTTTTAATTTTGGCTCCTTTGACACCCCCTACGAAGCTCATTTTAAGCCTATTTATTTAAAATACAGGGAAGTTCTTATAGATTTCCTATTAACAGTTGAGACGTGTGCTTACTTTTCTACCAGCTGAGAGGTCATACAAACACAGTATGCATGGACTGAACAAAAGCTGAAGTGGTAAGAAGCATGCTTTTGCTAATTTGCTAGAATCATCACCTTCAGGTTAGTGGGTTATCCTCTTTCTGTTCCCAAAACCTTGTTTGTGTGAAAACTGCTTTTTATAGTCTGGGTTTTTTTAGTTTAAGGATGCATCGAGCTACATCAGTAACTGTTTGGTAATCATATTGCAGTCCCCTGAATCATAATCGAATTCCCACCCACAGCCTAGCCTATGCCAAAATCTTGCCATGTCAAAAGGTTATTTTTGGGGACTGCCTAGTAAGAAGCAGTACCTATTATTATCCGCCTAACAAAGGGTTTCCTAACTTTATATCTTACTCTTGCCAACTCAAAACGACCGGCTCGGCATCTTGATGTGCACTGTTACTTTTCTATGTGTTCTGAGTTACCGTGGCGATGTAATTTGCGAACAAAGGCGACGTTTTCCCCATACAAAACGCCTGACGGAACTCAACAGCTTCTAACTCCTTTAACTCAACCATTCTTTGAGATATTGAGCTAAAATTTGGTGTGGTGACAGCTGAACGTTTCCCATCACATACTGAATCCAAATAAAAAAAAATCCAAGATGGCCACCTTAGCTAAAAGGGAAAAAATACAATAACTCAGACATTTTTAGAGCTATTCAGCTGAAATTTGAAATAGTGGTAGCTGAGCGCGAACCCAAATACAGTACATAATATTTATTAACCTTTTATTTAACCAGGCAAATCCCATTGAGATCTCTTTTGCAAGGGAGGCCTGGGCCTGAAGGCAGCCTAACATGCATGTTTTGTGGTATATAGTATACCGGTATATATACCCGGTAATATAGTCAAATGAAAAATGTATATTGGCAGCAGCATGGCAGTCCCCGTAAATGTTTCTCTAGGAACGTTCTAGTATATTTACCAGTACATTCTCTTTCCACAGAGGTGAGATTGTTAAGAATGAGTGTCCAAAGAAACGTCTGTCTCAATGGCCATTCATTCATTCATTCAACCATTATTTATACAGGCTAGTCTCACTGAGCCACGGGGACTCATTTACAAGAGGGACCTGTTCCAGACAGAACATATAAAGTACAGACCACAAAACAGTAAACAATGACAACAATAAGCTACAGTAAAAATGCAGTTAAAATAAGAGTAGTGTATAAAACAATAAATCAGTGTGCCGTAAAACGGGGTGAAATACTAAAAACAAGAACATATTTGCTTTGATTTTTTCCATTGACATTATCAAATGTTTGAAACCCCTTAAATAAATTAAGGTGGACAACTTCAGTTCCTGTTGCAAGGTGTTCCAGGTTGCAGGAGCTGAGTAGGAAAAGGCCTTTTTGCCAAGTTCGGTCCACACTGAGGGAACGCTGCAGGTAACGATGTTCAATTCAATGAACGCTTAATGATCCCTGAGGTCTTCATATGATTTCTCAATGGATTTTCAGTGAATGCTGTGGATGCCATGGTCCGCATCAAGTTTAAACTGGTTAAAAACCATCCCTGTGGCCTTTAAGGGGAGCAGACATTTTCATGAATGCTCAACTATCTCCCAGCGAGGGTTCAATGGTCTCACTGGTCTCAATGATTTATCAGTGATTTCAGCAAATGTAGCATTTTTGGTAAATTATCAGTCACAACTTGCCATCTGTAGCTATTTACTGGAGGTTCACGGGCAGCTTGAGTCTTTGAGACGTTCTCTATAGTTGGTATCAATTTTAGTGATTCTAAGACCAAACCTTTACAAGAGCTTGTTGAATGTGGCTGGTTCCCTACGCAGGTAAGTGTAGAAGTCCAACAGCTTTGGCTTGTCTACCAGACAAATGACCCTCATCACAGTTTTTATTTATGTTGTTTTGAAATAATGTTTGCAACAAGCTACAAGAGTTAGCATTTGGTAAAAGAAACAACTTGCTGCTGGTTTGCTTTTACAACTAATTTACTGGTGAACATCTGCTTATCTGTGCTAAGCTCCTTCGAGCTGGTGTCCCTTAACCAGAGTAGAATTTTGTAAACACATTTATTTGAAATTGACACATCATGTATTACAATATGGTTTGTGTTTTTGTTTTAATACCATGATCCAGTGAAATGGTGGTATTTTTGATCAAGGTCATAACACTGTCAAAATTTCATAGTAGTGCCTAGTAGTTGTTGGTAAATCTACAGGTATAATGTATTCAAATTCTCAGCTTTTCAAGTAATACCCATTTTAATGCATCTGGTTTTAAACTTGGGATCATAAATAAGGCAGGATTAAAGGCAGGATTCAGTGTTCAGCCCCCTCCCTCCTGTATGAACTATTTGAACACAATGCATTTGTCTAAAGTAAGGGTGATGTGCAATTCAGTGGTTGGTTCCTTTACAGACATCATCTCATGACCACAAGTGCTCCCTGTCAGCGGTTATTCTACTGTTCATCACACATCTTCTTCTGTACTATTCTAGAACATAATGGCTGCAAATATTTTTAAGTAACGTTGGTTTTTGGCTCTTGGTAGTAAGCAGACTTAATTTACACTGATGCTTTATCGCGAAACTTAAAACTGCACCATTCTCTTAGGTGTTGCCGTGTTCATAAGCTGTTTTCACATGAAACGTTTAATTCTTAAATGATACAAAATATAAAAGAACAGTATGTTGTCATAGCATACATTAATATTTATTATCAACTATGTAAATTTATTTTGGGCATTGAGTTTTGGCAACTTTTGCTAAAATGTCTCAACTACTTTTGACTGAAAGCCAACGTAAACTTTTTTTGACCCCAAAAATAGAAGCTACAACAGTCGGCTACCTATAATTGATTTGTTCACGTTGAACTACTAAAATTAAACACATAACTCGTTGTTTTGCGTGTAGATGGCTATAACCAGGCCTCCGCAGGGCCCAGTGGTAACCAAGGTCAAATGATGGGCATAAGTGGAAGGGGAGGAGCCATTGGCCCAGAAGGAACCGCAAATATGGAAACGCCATTGATGTCAGAGAATGGAGCTATGGTAATGTTTTGGCCAAACCTTAATTTTCACAAAAATTGTCACTAACAAGAAAATTGGCATTTGTCTTTGAAAGATGCATCGTTTAAACACTCAAACATTATATTTCCATATCAAGTTTATAAAAGGTCTAGCTTTAGATGTTATTTTACTAAGTACATTTTAGCAAACTAACTTGTATTTCTCTCTGCTTCCTTGTCTGCGTGGCTCACCTCTCTTGGATGGCGACACTTGGACCAAATTCAACTCTGACCAAACTTTTGAAAACCCCCTTTTCTTTTTTAAATACCATTTTTCATATTTTTCCTGGAATAACTTTTACATCGTCCTCAAAAATTTCTTCCATACCGCCAAATGAACTCATACAAACTATTCAAATTCTTCTACAACGCTAACCTCAGCGGAATGAGCGATACGCCCAAAGTGGATCAGTGGGGGGTCGAACAGATGTTGAGTCCCCAAAGCAACATCAGCAGTCTCTGGGGCAGCAGGTTGGCCCAACATCAGGATTTGGCTTGGGCAGTCCAGTTGGGGGTGTCTTTGATGGTCCAAACAGCAAGCGGCGTCGATATTGACTTCCCATGAATGTGTGCCCATCGCCATTTTTTCGTCCCATACTGGTTCTCCTAAAGCTCTGTTTACCCAACATCTACGCCTCTATGTTGACGATGGAGAGGTTTTCGTCATTTTAGGGTACCTGTATTTTTGATCGATTGAATGACAGTATATTTTATCTGATACCTGCAATATTCATTCTTTTCATTTTTAACATAATTTTTTGTTCTAGTTTGAATGAATTGTACTTTTTTTGTGTGTATTTTGTAAATGTGGAGCCTGCAGACCTTCTATAAATTGTGCCCTGAGAATCCTTTGGGCCTAGGCAACTGTACAGAAGCTGGTCTCTGCTTGCATTCACTTGGTTACATAACTTCAAGGGAAGATAAATAAAAAATAAAATAACTTGACGAACAGTATTTAGTTTTGGGAGTTATGCTACTGTGGTGAAACTGTGACAGCCAGTAGTGTTATGGATGTTTTATGGTTCTCAATACCAAATTCCATAAATCTTGAGAATATTGAAAATTATATAGGAGAAAGCCACATGTAGTCTCTAAACCTGTAATGACTAGATGTTTATAAGCGGACGTAACTCTTGATTTAACCTGAAGCTATGGGAGTGCAGTGGTAGCACACATGCAACAAATTTTAAAATTTTGACCTGTTTAATTTAAAATAGCACGACGACCTTTATCCGTGTGCATGAACCCTGAACTTTTTGAGATGCAAACTTCAAGGTGGTCTCTTGTCAGATGTATCCCCAAATTCTGCGAAGTTTTAGAACATCCCTAACGTTCTTTTAAAACAGTTTCTGTAAAGGTTTCCCTTTTTATGTTCTTTTTCCTTGTGTAAGTAGATATGCATTATTAATAGAAAATGAAAGTTTCTGAAGCTTCAATGCGTTTTGTGTTTGATGGCCTAAAGCAGCGGTCTGCAACCTACGGTACATTTAGTCCCCTTCCAATGTGTCTTTGTAGCTTTGATCCAAAAATTAACAGAAATTATTATTTATATCCAAAACCACAATACAAAAGTGTTTCTGTCCAAGCTAATTTAAAATGTGACTTTAACATCTGACAAAAAGGTACTAATAATCTGTAGAGGATAATGTATGGACTTCTTTGTGCTAGTAGTTTGTTAGCCTCTTAGCCACTTCGTTCATCCCAGCTTATTGCCACGCAGGGTGATTTGTTTTAATCTTAAAATTGTATCATTTTCAACACACTTGCAGCTGGTTAATAAGGGAAAAATAAATTATAAGTGCAGTTTTGCACAAATAAACTATATTATAAGTCTCTGAAATGGAGTATTTTGTAAAAATATGGCATGTCATCATGGTAAATAATTGGAAAAGACTTTGATGAAAACCTAAAAGGTTTCTGCCATTGGCATAAAAAAATTCATTTGGTCAAAGTTGATGGTTCATCAAACCTAATTACTGTAACAGTTTAATTAAGGACGTTATTTTTCCAACTATTATCTATACAGCTCCATGAGTTCATACAGTTCATTTATTAAAATTTATTAACAGCCGTTTGGTCTTTTTCTTGATTCTAAAGTGTAGCAAATGTCCAATTTTATTACATATCTTAAGTTTTATAATGTACTGGTAATAACCAATGGTTTTAAATGAAGTATTCCTAAAACAACTAATGAATTATGTTGTCTTAATATAAAATTTCAATGTGACTCTGGATATATATGTATTTTTTTTTATTTGGCAAAGAAACGGAGCAAAAACGGTTCATTTAGTTGTAACGGTTGCAGACCCCTGACTTAAAGAAATGCATTCATGTAGAATTTGTTTTTCCTCTTATTTCTTTACAAGTCTGAAAATAAAGCAAAATCCCTTCTATGTCCACCTCGTTCTCATTGTGAATATGTCCGGATGAATTTCATGTTTAAACCGTAAAATATTAATATTTGGATTTAGTGTGTTTCCTCCCACAGACCAAAAACATGCATGTTAGACTGATTGGCAACTCTAAATTGTCTTTGGGTGAGTGAGTTGTTTGTCTCCATATGTCCCTGTGATGGACTGGAGACCTGTCCTGGGTGTCCCTCACCTCTCGCACAGTGATAACTGAACATGGGCACCAGTGACCCAAAAGGACGAAGTGCGTAAAGGTAATAAATAGATGGATGGGTTAATAAGACTTTTTTTTTTTTTCACACGTTTGCTCCTATGTTTTGTTTCCTCAGAGATCAGAGTCTTATGAACGCAGTTAAAGTATGATGTTCTGTTTTAAAACAGTTTGAAGGGTCCATCTGTTGGTGTTCATGGACCACATTAAAGATCCATGACTGAAAAATGTCAAAACTTTTTTTTTTTTTTTTAACCTGTGTGCTCAACACACCTGATTCAATGATTGAATTTCTCTGTCGTGTTCTTCGGAAGCCTTTTAATCTCCCGTTAATTTAAAGCAGGTGCGTTGGAGCAGAGGAACATAGCTCTTTGAATACCCGCTGTGTTTCTGACCGATGAGCTGACAGCTAGTCAGAGCAAGAACCAAAGTAGACGCCGTCTTAAAACAACTAAATATCAACGATTTTATAGCCGTTCACAAAACAACAATACATTTTTACTGTCAATTAATTAAAAAAGCTCAGGGTGCTGTATTAAATATTCACAAACATAAAATGCCAACTGGTGAAAGTTATTTATCTAAGGAAACCAGCGGACTGGGTTGAATCTTCACTTTGTCACAGCCTCCCATCCTGAACAACAAGATGGCAACTGTGGAAAGAAATGACTCTTTTTTTAACAGTTTAAAGAAAACCTGCCACAGAACCAGGCTCAGGAAGAGACGACCGTCTGCCTCGACTGTCGAGGTTAAGAGGACTGGAAAGAGACGCATACAAACAGAATGACTGGTCTGGGTGTGGTTTCTATGGTTAAGGTATATTTTCTATAGTCCAGCTGCACTTTCTATGGCTCAGGTGTATTTTTTTATGGTTCAGGGGTAATTTAAATGGTCCAGGAGTAGTTTCTATGGTCCACTTCTAGTTTCTATGGTCCAGGAGTAGTTTATATGGTTTCTATGGTCCAACTGTAGTTTTTATGGTCCAAGAGTAATTTCTATGGTCCAGGAATAATTTATATGGTTCAGGCATAGTTTCTATGGCTCAGGTG
>JARVGS010000835.1:4454108-4471496 GCA_031762315.1 Hypsolebias antenori | reverse complement strand
AATTGACAGGGGAGAGGGTGGGCCCCGGAGGCCATCTTAGCACCAGCAAACTGTTTTTTCCCCCACTATGAAGTATGCTGTTTGTGGGAATCAGTTTTGTTTGGTGGCTCGTCACACTGAAGAAGTCCTTTGGATGAAGGACCAAACGTCTCAGCATAAAAAAGAAACCACCCAGATGATCTGACTGAACATTTCTGGGTTTTATACCTGGATTGTAGAGCATGAACTTTGATGTTTGCACGAGTTAGTTCTACATGGAGACCGCTGAGGAAAGGAGCAGCCAAAAGAAGACGTATTCTTGACCTCTGCTAGAATACAAATGTCCTTTGGTGGACTTAGAGTTTATTTGAAGACCACGGGAGTAGAGGTCCATTTGTTTGCCATAATGAGGTTCCTCAGTTCATGTTTTACCAAACGACATCAGAGGAGCACGATGGAGAAGAGGCCGTGGCTGCTTCTCATTCCAGAGGGGAAACGCTGCAGGGTCCGGCCTCCACCGTGTCTGTTTCCTCTTCCTCGCTGAAGGGCACCGAGGGTCGGAGACACAGAGGGGGTCGCAGTGGAGCGTATGGCAGCCAGGAATCAAACCACAGCGGGACCCGGCCTCCGATTGGAGGGCCGGCGGCGCCACGCAGGCTTTTATTGGCCCTTCTCCATCACACCTGTCACACTAGAGTGGGTTTGGTGGAAGCATTTCCTTTGGCTGAAAAGGCCAAAGCAGATTATGCGGGCAGGCGGGGCTGAAATGGATCACCAGCGCCTTCTCTCTGAACGCAAATCACGATAAAACCAGAAACGGATCTGGACAGTTTGCTCTGGGAGTCCTGAAAACGTGACAAGAAAACCTAAATGTGCATTAATCAGTCTTAAACCTCGTAATATCTGTATTTGAAGACGTTCCACTGGAGTGAAATTACAATATTAATCTATTTCTTAATTTGCCGCGGTCCTGCAGGAGTCCCGTTAAGGCTCCTGGGGGTCCGCCGACCTACATTTGAAAATACGTGGCAATCCTGACATTAGCATGTGGGTAAAATCTAACAACTGCTGTATATTTTACTCTTTTAATCACTTTGATACTTTCAGACATCTTTGACTTTATAGCAACAAAGTTTTATCACCAAAGGCAGACAGTGATATGTCCGTGTGTGTTTTGTCTGTTAGCAAAATATCTCATGAACCACTGGATAGATTTTAATAAAACTCTCTAAAGTTTGATTTTAAATGTTTATCTATAATCGAATCTTTTTTAGGAGTCGACCTGCCTTTAAAAAGCTGCCACAGCTAATAAGTGTGAATATTTATGAAGTGTTCACACTATTATGATCCATTTTTCTTTCATATGTTTGTCAGCATCTTTCTCGTTCCACAATTTTTGTGCCACTTCAACAAACCATAAATCAAAACGTTCAGCTCTTTCAGGACAATCCTGCGATGACTTTTGGTATTGGTGCAACTTTAGCTTTTTGAAATATTTAGCTTTTTCTGACTTTTTTTTTCCTCATGGAAAATGAATTGAGCTCATTTTTCCATCCTTCAGCTTCCTTCTGCAAATGTAAACTTTTTCTTTCAGCTGTTTTGTGCTTCTTTCAGATTCTTTCTGCTAATTTCAGCTTGTTATGCTCCTTGCAGCTCATTTCTGCAAGTTTCAGCTTTAGCTGCTATTTCAGCTAATATTTAGCTTTGTATGCTAGCTATAGCTCTTTTCAGCTAATCCCACATGCTTGCACTCCTTTCAACTTTTTTCCAGTACAATTCAGCAAAAAATGTGCTCTCTACTTCCTTCAGATAATTTAAGCTTCTTTCTGCTTTTTAAGCTACTTTAGCTGTTTATTGCTAATTTCAGCATTTTTCAGATAGTTTCCACTTTTTGTGCACATTTCTGCTTCTTTCAGCATAATTAACTTCTGTATGCTAATTTCAGCTTGTTGTGTTCCTTTCGGCTTTTTTTTTTTTTGGTTCGTTTCAGCTTTTTCTGCTCTTTCAGCTATTATTTAGCTCTTTTGACGCTTTTTTTTTTTTTTTTTTAGCTTTTTCAGGTAATTCCATTGTTTTAGAGCTCACTTTAGCTCTTTCCACTTCTTTCTGGTATTTAAGTCTCTTTCTGCATTTTCAGCTACTTTTCAGCAATTTCTTTGCTCATTTCAGCCTTTTTTTAAGCTAATTTCTAATTTTTTGTGCTTCTGTTCATTTAAACAAAACTCAGCAAATATGTGTCCTTTCTGCTTTCTTCTGCTAAATTAGGCTTGTTCTTCCATTTCAGTTAGATTTCAGCATGTTTTTAGCTGTTTTTCAGCAAGTTCTTCAGCAATAAGCGTTCACACTGCATTTTCATGGGAAATGCAATTTCTCTAGTTATCCTTAGCAAACACAGGAATGGCTACAACTTAGTATTTTTTACAGATATTTAGCCAAAGTCTGGTGTGGTAGTAGCTGAGAGTTATCATTAACATATATATTTTGAGCACAAACAGATTGTGCAATCATTGTGCTCAAATTTTTTGGCACACTTTTTTTTCAAACTATGAAGGTAGAGGTAATTTCATCCATCCTTTCTTAGAAAAACAAAACCATTCATGAATGCTCCATTCATATCGTCAGAAGAAATGTTTGAACCTTGATCGGACTTTCAACTTTTCGTGAAAATTAGTTCCTGGAGTTCAAAGGCCTCAGCTTTAATAACACGGTAGAAGATGGTGTATGGCTGAAGAACCGATCTAAGGTCTAACAAGCGGTACATCGGTGTCCCCCATCGCTGAGGGTTTGAATAGTGAATGTTTGTAGTTGAGTGTTTTTCAGTAAACCTGCTGGTATTGGTGGACGTCACGTTGTGTTTTAGAACAGAGGTCTTTTTTCTGAGGAGGCGAAGACGGATCTTGGCGAGCGGCGGGAACAATTTTATCCACCACCTGGTGCAGTGGAGGAGCCAGGGAGTGGCGAACGGTGGCCTTGGCCACCACAGATTAATATTCTCTCCCCCAATCATTTGAGGAAACAATACTTTTACGAAAGCCCGCTTTCTTTAAACGATAGAGTTTTTCAAAATAAAATTGGACACACACACAGTCGGCTGATCGATGGACGAGCCGCACGAGCGGCATGGAATTGTTATTTAAAATTAATTATTTTAAATTACTTACCAACCGCTGCACTTTTGTGCAGCGCACACTGCAGGAGAAACCTCCTGCTGCAGCTGATCAGCTGTTCGCCGTGCAGGGCAGAGAAGTGGGCGTGGCCAAGAGCTCTTGCAGGAGGCAAAGGGTAGAGGAGGCAGGGAGCTGAAATCATGACATGCTGTCTCTTTTAGAGAGTTTAGAAATAGGGATGCACCGATAAATCGGCTTACCAACACCTGCACCGGACATTGCACCTCAAATCATGACTGACTGTGGATATTTGACACTGGACCTCCAGCAGTATGGGTTCTGTTCCTCAACCTTCTTCCTCCAAACCCTTGGACCTTGATTTCCAAATGAAAGACACACTTTACTTTCATCAGCAAAGAGGACAGAGGAACCTGACAGTTGTAGTCCATCTCCCGGATGCGTCTGAATGTGGTGGTTTTTGAAGCTGTGACTCCCGTCTCATTCCACTCTTTCTAGATCTCTACAATCTTTTCTGTTTGATAATCCGCTGAAGCCCACGTCATCTCTTTTGCTGGTGCATCTTCTGCCACATGTTGCCCTTCCACTAGACTTTCCATTGATATGCTTGGACACAGCGCTCTGTGAACAGCCAGCCTCCTTAGCTATGAAATTTTGTGGCTTACTCATCCTATGGAGGGATCAATGATGGTCTTCTGACCAGTTATGTCTGCAGTCTTCCCCATATTGAACCGAACTGAAGCGATTTAATTACACCTGGGGAAACCTGTGCAGGTGCTTTGAGTTTAGTAGATGATTAGTGTCACACTCAGTTTAAAACATTCATGCCCTGCAACATTTGTGATGTCTTCACAGTATTCTTATTTTTATAAATCCTGTTTTCATGGGTTTCATGAGCTGGAAGAACAAATTACTGTATGTAAAAAATAAACAAATACTTGAAATGGTTTAAACTGTGGGCCCTGAATCTATCATCTATTAAAGATCAACTTTTTGAATGGAATTATGGAAGTTGAACAACTTTTCCATGATATTTAAATTTTTTGGAACAGGTCTGTATATTTTAATGCTTTGTTCATTCAACATTTATTTACAAGAGAGACCTTCATAAATTCTTCCCACTCTTGCGATTAGGATTATTTGCAACTCTTCTGCCACTTCTGTGAGCTTCATAGATAGATCATTACCTCATTACTTTGCATTGCAAAACTTTACCTCCATTTCGGCAGAAAGTAGCAGTGTAGTGCTTTTGACTGGTGTTACAGTGTAGGCTTTTTGAAAGAAGACTACAAAATTGTGGCACCTGTCCAAAGCATTTTTTGTTTCATTACCCCTTTATCCCGTACTGTCCCAATCACTTGAGTAATATTAAAGTTGCCGATCATGTGTCTTGTACAACCTTACGTTGAAAAACCAAGTCCACGAAAGTCGAACCGCGAAGTAGCGAGGGACTATTGTAGTTATAAAAGTATTAAGCTTCTTGAATACTTAAAAATGACTAAATGAAAACAGGGAGTGACACAAACTAGAGGTGATACTGTTGTCTAAAATCTCCACGTTCCTCTGGTGCACGGCAGGTTTGCGAGTTGGTGAAGTTTATGATCGAGCGTTGTCCGCGGATCCTCGGAGAGGAGCCTTCCTCCCTGTTCGGGGGGCCGCCACGCAGACTAAGCGGGGACGAGACGGGATCAGGTACAGCAGCAACGCAACACGTCCAAATTCAGACTATCTGCACTCAAATGCTAAAGGAACGAGCGCCTTCCACCTGCCAGAGTTTTACACTCGTATGATGAAAGTTGTAGCCTTTTTGTTGAAATGATACGTTAAGGATGACTATCGCACGTCAAATTTTATCTCCATAGCTGTAAATCTGACCGAGATGAAGCCATTTTGTGTTGGCCATCTTGAATTGGATTAACTCCAAACGTTCCTGAAGTATTTTAAAAACAGACAAACATGAATGCCTTGCCTTTTGGCAACAGGTGGTAAATACGACGGGGCGAGGTCTAAAACCAGAATATTCCAAAGTGTTCAGTTGTTTTTAAAGGTAAATGATCCGTAGCTTTGTTTGGCATAAAGAAACGGGCCCTGAAACAAGAAGCCGGCGTGTGATTGGTGTCGATCTGACTCGTTTATGTCCTAGAGTCCTGGGGGTACCCTCTGACCGACTCGTCCTACGACAGCTTGGAGAACGAGCTGGACAACATCAGCGGTGGGTCTCCGGGGTTCTGTAGCAGGAGACCCATCCGACTCAAAGCTCTGCAGAGCAGCCTGGACTCCATCCTCACCTTCAGCGACTACGACCAGGATGCCGATATGGAGGTGCCCCCAACCAAAACCGAAGGCCTGCACGGTGTCAGGGTTCACCTGGCAGAGAGACGCAGGAGACCGAAGGCGGCGGCTGAGGACGCCTCTTCCACCTTAGACTCGCTGTCCCTGGAAGGTGGGCACTCGCAGCGGCGATGCTCCGAGCCGGCGATAGCATACGCCGCCCGGTTCTGTCCGTACATCTCGGGCAGCAACGACAGACTCGCCGCTGAGGATGAAGAGCACCATGCACTCACTCAGACCCACACCAGGAGGGGAAATACACCAGCAGCTTTGTGGGCCAGCTCCTCCAGCCTGTCCTCTACCTCCCCCACCCACTCCACCCTGGACTGTCTTGGCGCTGAGCAAACTGGGACCACAAAGACCAATCCGCTCTCCATCGCCATCCCCCCTCCATCCCCCTTCGCCTCAGGCTCTGCTTGGACCCCCAGCGAACACCCAAGCTATCCTAAAGACTCCGCAGTCAAAGATCCTCACCACTGGGGGGCGCTAAAAGGCTGCATGGGCCTGCACCCGAACTCATGGCTGAAGAAAGACCGAAGGCTCTCACTGACCCAGCAGGAAGGTCTGAACATCGAAGACGATGACAAGACGGGGGTGAGCGGAATCAACTCTTCTGTATTTTATTTCAATTAAACTATTGGTCAGTTAGTCCAAAGAGTTTCACGTTTCTTACGATAATTCAAGTTAAAGTGTGTGGAGGAGTCAACAGCGGATTTATCTTACTCACTGGGCTGCAAGCATCAAGATGAAAAAACTGCTTTCTTATTGGCAAAGTGTTTTATTTTGAAAGGGCTGTAAAGTGGAAACTGGTCACAGGGGGTGATGTAATCTACTGAGGTCCACTTTTGAAAAGAGAATAGCTGATTTGGGTCTGTTGCCTCCTGAGTGGGTTTTAAAGTCCAACTTTAGCTGAACGAGTTTTACTGAAAACCGCTGAAGCTTAAATCAAGCTGAAAATGTTTCATCGCTAAATTGTTAAGTTTAATTTGAAAAGCTGATATCAGCTGAAAGCAAGAAAGTAAAAGAAGCAGAAATGTGTAAAAAAAAAAAAAAAAAAGCTGAAATTAAGCAGGAGTGAGCCGAATAAGCTGAAATAAGATTACAAAAATCTGAAATTAACAAAACAATTGAAATCAGCAAGAAAGTAACCAAAAAAGCTAAAAACAAATAAATAAATAAATTAAATTAAATAAAAGAATTGGCAGCAGAGAGGCGAACGGAACATAAAAAGTTGAAATTGTTCAAAAGAATCACAAAAGGCAGAAATTATCAACAAAAAAATGTGCAGAAAAGATGATCAAATTGGAAGAAAATGCATTAAAAAATAACTGGAAAAAGTAGAATTTAGTAGGAATTAGCTGAAAGGGAAAAAAATTATTTGCTAAAAGCAGCAGAAAAAAAACTAAAAGGCCGAAAAAAAGCAAAAGGAGCAGATAAGCAGCTGAAATTAGCAGTAAAATGTTTTAATCAGCACATAGAGTTGGAAGGAAGTGAAGTAACATTTTGTTTTTGCTTTATTTAGCATTATACTAGCTTTAAATACCTTTTGTTAGCATTTTCATGCTTTCTACTAATGTTTCAGTACTTCTAGCTTTTAGCTAGTATTTTATGCATTTTACTAATTCTAGTTTTCAGCTATACTATGCATTTTGCTAACATTTTGCTACTTCTAGTTTTTAGCTAGTATTGTATGCATTTTGCTAACATTTCGCTATTTTTAGGTGTTAGCTAGTGTTGTCCGCATTTTGCTACTTCTAGCTTTTAGCTAGTGTTTTCTGCATTTTGCTAACATTTCTCTGTTTTTAGGTTTTAGCTAGTGTTTTCTGCATTTTGCTGACATTTTGCTATTTTTAGCTTTTAGCTAGTGTTTTCTGCATTTTGCTGACATTTTGCTATTTTTAGCTTTTAGCTAGTGTTTTCTGCATTTTGCTACTTCTAGCTTTTAGCTAGTGTTTTCTGCATTTTGCTAACATTTTGCTATTTTTAGCTTTTAGCTAGTGTTTCCTGCATTTTGCTGACATTTTGCTATTTTTAGCTTTTAGCTAGTGTTTTCTGCATTTTGCTAACATTTTTCTACTTCTAGCTTTTAGCTAGTGCTTTCTGCATTTTGCTAACATTTCACTATTTTTAGCTTTTAGCTAGTGTTTTCTGCATTTTGCTGACATTTTGCTGTTTTTAGCTTTTAGCTAGTGTTTTCTGCATTTTGCTACTTCTAGCTTTTAGCTAGTATTGTATGCATTTTGCTAACATTTAGCCATTTTTAGCTTTTAGCTAGTGTTTTCTGCATTTTGCTACTTCTAGCTTTTAGCTAGTGTTTAATGCATTTTGCTAACATTTAGCTTTTTTTAGCTTTTAGCTAGTGTTTTCTGCATTTTGCTGCTTTAAGCTAAATTTTCTAGCATTTTGCTACTTTTGCCTGATAGCCAGTGTTTAAGCTTTAGCTGTTTTAGTAGCTTTCAGCTAAATAATTTTGCAACAAACATTCATGCTGCGTTTTCGCAGGAAGTGCAAATTTTTCCAGCTTTTATAATTTCTCCAAACAGGGTGGGCCGTTGATGGGGAGACTCGAGAAAGGAGCAGCCAAGCCCAAACCCAGACCCCCCCACAGGAGCTCCAAGGACGCAGGCGAAGGAGGGACCGGCCGACATCCTGAACCGGAGTCCTCTCTTGACATCAAGAGGCGTCCAGCGCCGACTGACGTGGCCGACCAGAAGCAGCCGTCTCCGTCTTTCTTCCGCCGGCACAGCGGGCCGCCTCTGTCCCTGTTCAGGCGGAGCAAGGCTCAGTCCACAGAGGAGGGCGGTGAGCGGCTCCGTCAGCGCCGGGGGTCCGAACCGGGGCGGCAGGTCGTGGATCGAGCCCCCGCCTTCACCAGGGCGAGGCTGCCCAGCGACCCGGGACTCAAACCGTCTGAGCTGGACCCACGGGGGGGGTCGTCCGAGGCTCGTTTCTGCCTCTCCCCGTGCGCCTCCAAAGTGGTGAAGGACTACTTCTCCTCTCACCCCCGCAGCAGTCCTCAGAGCAGCCAGCAGGTGGCGCTCGCCGTGGCCGAGAGTCGCAGGGAGTGGCTGAGGAGGTGCAGCGACCCGAAGGCGGAGCCGGATTTAGAGCAGCTTCTGTTCTCTGAGGAGTCGTACGTCTGAGTGTAGCGCCCGCGTTAAACTTAAGTTTTATAAAACTTTAGTCGAGCCGCACAATTAAAAAAGTATCGCTAAGGACCGCGGCGAGCCATGTTCTAGGTGCCATACCGCCATTTGGACCGACCGGTTCTGATTATAGACGCTGGAACTCTTGCTCTGTCGCCACAAGAACAAACTCCTGTTGTTCTACTGTTGTGCAGAACTTGTTTAAGATGTTTGTTTTGAGACGGGGTTCTGTGATGTGAACAAATATCTTACCTGGTGCAGATGGTGTTGCAACCAGTCACAAAGTGGACAGCTGCCGCTTTTAAAACGTTGTCTTGTAAACCTTTCCATTACCATCATGTACCTACGGTTACGTGGTTATTTGCGAGCACAAACAGCAGCAGCATCTAGCTGTGGCACTTCCTGTTTTCTGTGAACTTAATGGCGACTTAACAAGGTACACGATTTAAAAAAAAAAAAAAGCCACAACACATAAGCTGAAATGTGCTGTAAAGGGATCTCACAGTAGACCTTAAAAATAAATTCTCTCACACCGACAACATGTTTACGCTGCAATGCATTCTGGGTAAACGACAGCCTGGTCCTGTCAGCAGTTTAGGTTGAACCAGAGGTTGTGGTGGAGAAGTGGCTCAGCCAGAAACTGAACAATGAAGCAACAGCTGATGAGAGCGACTGTGCTGCAAAGAGCTCCGCGTTCCGTCAAAACGTGTTCACGTGTTTTAGAACCGCCTGTACGAAAACGTTTATTTTACACATCCGTCCATCATCTGCAGTGAAGGTGAAGTGAGACATCGCTCCACCTGGACTACAGAGCGAAGTCAATCTTATTGAATATTTTGCAGAACTGGTGAAGGACCAATACAAAATATAACTTTACTGGCACGCACGTCATCGCCCCAGAATGCATTGCGCTGGTTAAACATTTTGGCTTCCTTAGGGAAAGATTTACCGTATTTTCCACCCTATAAGTCGCAGTTTTTTGCATAATTTACATGCCATGTGACTTATAGGCCGAAGCGACGTGTTTATGGATTTTTTTTTTTTTTGTTGCCCTATTTAAAAAACTATTTTTGGCTGAGATATGACTGTTTTCATTCATTCTGACTGGGAAATGGGGTGCAGTACCACTTTCAGCCACTAGATGACAGCATAGTAGCAATATGGCATGCTGTTGCGTCATGTAATATGTAAACGTGGCTATAATGACCGATTCCAAAAAGTTAGACAAAAACAACAGGACTTAATTTATTATACTATATATATATTTTTTTAACCTTTTTGAATTTACCATGTCCTGGATGGCTGAGAATCTTCACCAGCTATTAATGACACAATCGGCCTGCCATACAACCTCACCTTTGCTCGCTGCTTGGAGCGAAATGCAACTAATCTGACCATTAAAGTGTATTTATTAAGTTAAAGAGACACACCTTTACTATAATTTTGAGCAAACAAATAATTGCTTTCAAGTGATTATCTTGTTAAATTCTTGTTAAAGTCGTCCCGTGCACGATGGGCCGCCATTTGGCAACCCATCAATTTTTGGCACACGTTTCCCGTTTGTCAGCGGTGACGTATACTGTAATAGATGTGATACGGCGAAGCAAAGTATTTATGGATTTTCCCACTTTTTTTAGACATATTTGGACGGATGCGACCTATAGGGTGATGCAACGTATACAGCTGAAATTACGGTAATAAACATCCAATTGAAGTAATATAGAGTTTTCATGGGAAACGAAGCAACTTTCACTACAATAAGATATTAGGGCTAACAGATCCCTTTAACAGATACATTTTTAAATTAATAGCTTACGTTTGGTCCTTCCAGCCGGATAAACGAGTTTTCAGATAATTACTTTGGCCCAGCTAGCTGTTAGCTCGTCGCTCAGAATTAAATTGAAGCTATTCATAACCTTTACCTGAAGCAGTCAAAATATAACGTAGGTTTTGTTGCTCAGATAAGTTTCAGTTTATTTTTGTAAGGAAAACGAGGTAACTTCAGCTCAATACCTGCTGCGACAAAAGATTGTCCATCAGTTTGAACCCTCCTGCTGCCTTCGGGTCAAAATGACCCAAGGGCAGCAGGAGGGTTCAAACCTCACGGTTTAAAGTGTGGGACCAAACCTGCCAGTGCTAAAAGCACCTACTGTTGCCTTCTTGAATCATTTACGTGTAGAAAAGTGAGCTTGGATTTGGCTTCTGTTTTTAGAGCCGCTTCAGACATAGAAGATGCAGGTGAAGAGTTGCTTTATTATTCGTTTCTCTCTTTATGTACATTCACATGATTAAATAGTTACATTGTGGGTTTGATGTCCAATAAAAATGTACTGCTACGTTAAAGGTTTTGACCTTTAAGCTGGTTTTATTGTACTACAGGCTATACACGCAGCTGTGAAATCCAGAAAGGCTTGAAGTTCCAGTTTTCTAAGAGATTAAAATAAACCAGCTTGAAGAATCAGTTTCATTCAGCTACAGTTTATTGCTTATAAATATTCAACCGTTTGCTACGGTTCATGTTTTACTCTAGAAAAAAGGGTTTTGTTTGATAAAAAATGACAGTTCAGTGGCAGCGGTGACGGATCCCTCCCCACCTCCTCGGTCTCCTCAGTTAGGACGAGCCGTCTTTGGTTTGCCGGATGTCGGCGACGCTCTCTGGAACCCGGACCACCATGCCGTCCTGAGCCTTGGTCAGGCAAATCTGGCAACCCAGACGAGACCTGGGGGAAGAAGAAGAAAAAGAAGCAGTTAAGACTTCCCTAAAGCTTCACTTCTCTTCTCTTCCAGGGGTTACTTCTGAAAACACCTCACAGACACCACTGGGTTTGTAAATCTCTGCCTGAAAGTCCAAGAAGCATTCACTCTCTTGGTATTGGTGCAACTTTAGCTTTTTAAAATATTTAGCCTTTTCTACCACCTTTTAAAATGAATTGAGCTCATTTTCCATCTTTCAAGTCTTCAGACGTGTTTACGTTTTACTGCTGCTATCACATTTTGTTCTGCTTCAGCTTCTTTGTGCAAATTTAAACTTTTTTCAGCTATTTTCAGCTTTAGATTAATTTTGCTAACTACAACATTTTGTGCGTCAAACTTTTTTCTGCTAATTTCAGCTTATTTATGCAAGTTTCAGCTTTGTCTGCTATTTCAGCTACGGTCTAGCAGGTTTTGTGCTAATTTTAGCTTTTTCGGCTAATTCCACATATTTTGCATTCGTTTCAACCTTTTTCAGCCTAATTCAGCAAAAATGTGCTCTCTCCACTTCCTGTAATTTAAGCTACTGTTCAGCTGTTTTTTTTTTTAATTGCTAGTTTCAGCTTTTTTTCTGATAACATTGCTTTTTGGTGCTCATTTTTGCTTCCTTCAGCCTAATTGGGCAAACATGTTCTTTCCGCTTTCTTCTGCTAATTTAAGCTTGTTCTACCTTTCAGCTAGTTTTATAGCATTTTTAGCTAATTTCAGCTGTTTTCAGCTAAATTCATATGTTTTTCATGGTAATTTTTGCTAATTTCAGTTACCATTTAGCTCTTGATGCTAATTTCAACATTCTCTGCTAATTTAATTTTTTTTAGCTAATTTCATTTTTTTCACTTCTTTCTGGTAGTTTAAGCTTTTGTTGGCCTTTTCAGCTACTTTTAAGCTTTTTTTGTTGTTGCTAATTTCATAATTTTTGTGCGCATTTCTGTTCATTTAAACTGTAATTCAGCAAACGTGTCCTTTCTGCTTTATTCTGCTAATTTAGGCTTGTTCTCCCATTTCAGCTACTATTAATTTTTTGTTGCTAATTTCAGCCGTTTTTCAGCAAGTTCTTCTGCAAAATTCACATTTTTGAGTTTGACCCTTCACGTCCTGTCTAGCATTTTCTAGTTATTTTTATCGTGGCGCTACGTTCTCCAAACGTCGCTCAAAAAACCCCGGCTAACCCAAAACTCCGCGGCCATGACGAATGGAAAATACTTTTTTACGAGTCTCTCAAAATAAATGTTTTCAGCCACAAAACTACCATCAATAATATAAAAATTAAACCTGATTAAGTTGAATGTAAATATATTACGAAATGAAAGAACAAAATAAAGCCGATAACAGCAGAGCAAAGAAAAACTTTAGGAGTTTGATTCAATGTTAGGATTTAATACAAATCAAAGCAAAAAAATGATTCAATCTGTGATTAAAACTCAAAATTTCTACCTAGTAAAAATCTTTCAGTAACTCAGCAGAGAGGAAAATGTACTTTTTTAAGCTCACGCTTTAAAAAATAATAATAATTTATCGCAAAGCAAAGCTCACTTTTTGGTGTCTGTTGCCGTTTTTACTGGCGCTGCTGCAGCGCTCCTCCAGAACTGTAGGTGTCACTAATGTGAAAGTAAGACTGCAGGATGTGCAGCTATAGTGAAGGTCTGTTTGTTGCACAGGAACAATACTTTAGACCTTGCTGCTCTTCAGTCATCAGACGGTTTGGATCGTTTCAGTACAGATGAAATAAATCAAATCAAAACTGCTCTATGCATTGCCCCAGAATGCATTGCGCCCGTAAAATAGTTTGACTTCCTTTGGGGGAAAATGTAATAAACATAACCAATTTAAGTAATAAGGAGGTTTCACAGGAAACAAAGCAACTTTTAATACAATAATAAGATATTAGGGTCAACGGATCCTTTAACAGATTAATTTTTGAATCGTTAGCTTAAGTTTGGTCCTTCCAGCCGGATAAGTGGGTCTTCAGATAATTCCTTTGGGCCTGCTACCTGTTAGCTTGTCGCTCAGAATTAAACCATGGAAAGTAAAGCTTAAAAAAAGTTTACATAAGAATTTGATGATGACAATTATGTTTAATATTTTTCCAAAAAAAAAAAAACGTAATTTCCAGATTACAAACTGCTACTTTTTTCCCTCCACAAACTTTGAACACCGCGGCTAATACAATGCTGTGGCTAATTTTTATTTTTTAATAGGCTAATGAGCTTTCTGCCGCCAAAACGTTTAGCCTCTTCACACACGAGCGCTTACATAGCTGCCCAACACTTGTCTCTCTTGTGGGGATGGGTCCTCAAAGTGAGACTGCTTGTTTAAATAAAGGTAAAAACTAAAAAAAAAATCTGACCAATGAAATTACAGAAAAGGTCACAGTGGACCAAACTTTTGCCCGGTACTATACGCATTTGTGCACGTTACGTTATTTAATTAAAAGTTTTTAAAAAATCTTTGTGTAAATATCTCATGTTACATGGACACCCACGTCTTATAGACAAGCACGGTCTATATATGCACAATTTTTGTCCTTTTTAAATGGGTGTGGCTTATACTCAGGTGCGCTCAATAGTCCGGAAATTACAGTAACCCCATGTTTTCTCTCTAAACACCCATTGTTAGAAGAACAACTGGTCATGTGTTACCACAAAGCCTTGTTTTGATTCCTAGAAGTCTCATTCTTCTGTTGGAGCATGAAGCTGGGTCTTATTTTTACATTGTTTTCAGAAACACCATCTTAAACGGTTTGTTTGGTAGAAACCGGTCGCTCCAAAAGAATCCGTGAAAGTCCTGAGTAAAACCCAACGAGAAAACCTTCCCAAAACTTTCTAAAAAGACATGAGGCTGGAGTTAATCTGGTTTTTATAATGACTCAAACTGTGTTCAGGTGCTCTGAATACAAGACAAAAAAAAAAAAAAAAGGTTTTCTTACGTCTCAGTCAAACCGTAAGCCAAGTCCAGCATGTCCATCTCCTCGTCTGTGATCGAGCCCATTTTCTTGTACATCTCTTCATCGAAGATCAGATGGCACGTGGAGCACGCCAGCGTTCCCTCACACGCTCCTGCAACACACACGCTTTAACGTCATCCGTCACAGCGGGCTTCACCTCGGTTCCTCAGGTTTGTGAACACACACCAAAGCCGTCGAAGTCCAGGTCTTCGTTGATGACCACATCTAGCAGACTGTCTCCGGGCGACCCCTTCACTGTGATCTTCTCCCCGTCCCGGTTGATGAAGTGGACCGTCACCTTGTTGTCTGACCTGAGGCGGTGGTGAGAATCCACAACACATTTTTACAGTTTCCCCCACCACTGCTGATCATCTGTACAAAATACTGCACTAAGTCAGGGGTTCCCAACACTGGTCCTTGAGGAACACCATCCTGCATGCTTTAGTTTCTCTGCTCCGACACACCTGATTTTAATAAATGGGTGAGAACTTGATGAAGTAATTAAATCACTGAATTAGGTGTGTTGGAGCAGAGAAGCAACAAAACCATGCAGGATGGTGTTCCTCAGGGACCAGGGTTGGGTACCTCTAAGTGATGTGCAAACACTGAAGCATCAACGACATGAAATATGGATCTATTTTTTTTTTTTTTTTTTACATTCAAGTGTTCATCTTTCACTTAGCCTAGTTTATTTACAGTGTGGGTGGTACCCTGTAAGCCGAAATCAAGAACTAGAACAGCCTCCAGGTCTGAAAAGTAAAGCCAATATGTGCTTCACGTGAACTTCTTTTTATAACCAGCAGGGGGCGGCAGGAAAAATGCTCTGGAGGCGACTGAAACTGTCAGTTTTTCAGATTATTTGGCTTTACTGGCAATCGGCACCTAGATATGTTTTTTGTCTGTAAATATACGTTAGCTAAGCAGCTAATTTATAAAAACATCTTTAATGGGGAAGTTTTTTTTTTTTTTACTGAAGGAAGACTCGTTAATTGTGTGTGGGAGGTTTAAAATAAATTCACAAGTACAAAATGTGTAAAAGACAATTAAAAGGAAAGATTTTCTACTGCAATACATCTGTGGCTCGTTAGCATAAAGGCTAACGATGTGCTTAAACAGCTTTTTAAATTATATTTGTGTTTCCATAATACTAAGTTAATGATGTCTGCCACACAAAGGCAAAAATAAAAAGTAAAGTGGATTCGGCTCTATATCAGCCGATCCCGATCGCCTGCCGAGCAATTGTTGCATCACTAAAATTAAAAAAGAGATTAGGTAGGTACCGCTTTACAGTAAGACTCCCCTTATACGTGGCTAATATAGTTTATAGATATGTTATTAATTCCTCTATAAACACTTTATAAATCATTAATAACTGCTTATTATGCATTAGTTAAGAGTGACAGACAAAACTGACTAGATTTTTTTTTCTCCCAAATAGCGATCAAATCTGTTCAACTGTACATTTCATCTTGAGTTGTTATATTAAACATTTCACACTAAGTATAACAATGTTGTTATACTAGTGTTATACACGGACGAGTACATTATGACGGAATATATTTTGGGTCTCGTAGTTAATCTACGCAGGAATGTAGCTGCTATGACCGACATCTTTGGTGGAAGAGACGCCAGTCAGATCCAATTCTAATATCGCCGTTTATTGAACCACGCAGGCGGATATTTCACGCATCGCGCTGGACTAAAACATACTAAATGTGCTAAATAATAACAGTTTAACAATAATAAACAGTATTTGTTATGTAATGAAGCTATCTGGATATTATGTGATTTAAAACACTAACTGTAAACTACACAGATGAACTGGACTCTGTTGTCATCCTGGGCACCGACGCCATGTTGTTTATCTGGCTTGTTCGCGCTGTCGCTCCTTTGCTTAACGTAACTTAAAACTGACTGGACTGGAAAAAAGAACTGAGGAATTTTAAGTGAATAGTTGCTCCAACATCTCTCTTGGTTTCCAGGTCCTCCTGCACCGTCTCTTCCCAACACAGACGACACAACGATTAGTCACATCAGATTAACCAGAACACGTTCAGTCAGTCGTAGCACAGAAAGCAGCTGTTATTCTCAGACGCCATTGTGGATAGGAATATGCCGAGTCTGCATGTGTTGGGTTGTTTCCCTGAAAACCTCTACTGACCAGCAGATATACGAAACGCACCCACTGAGCACATGTGGACTCGAGATATTTCTATCAACAACAATGTGGTCTGAGAAGAACCTGCTGCTTTCTGTGCTACGACTGTTTGGGTTAATCTGAGCCAGGATGTGGCTGCTTCAGTAAAACTGAGTGCACGTTCACTGTCAGGCGCATTCAAAACGCTTGGAAATTGGCTGATTTCTGCAAAAACGACCTATATATAAATTCTACAAATAATAATAATAATAATTAAAGACACAGCAGCTGCTACAGCCAGCTCATTTATAATGAGAACGCTCTGTTGTGGTTTGAGTGTGGGCGGGGTCTGCAACCTTTTAGCTCAAAAGAACCATTTCTACCCTTCAGTTAAACTAAATGTGGCCAGAGTCGCAAAACCTGCATTACACAGTGATTATCAACTGGTGGCTCATGGGCCAATTCAAATTTGTATGATGGTTTTTTTTTTTTATGCCATTGAGGGTGAATTCTAAAACAAAAATTATATAATGAATTTCAACATTTATTATTTTTTCACATTTTCGGACTAAGGGAAAGACTGCGCTCATGTAATCGGGGGGGTGGATATCATACAAATTTTACCAAATACATTTTAACCCTAAACTCTGCGGCTTTTTGAGTCTTCCTTTTAATAAAACAAACAAACAAATAATTTGTATCCCACTTTAAAGTAATAAAGCATAAATTTTTTTTGAATATGTCAACGTGACTTAATAGAATTTTAATTACATAACAACTTGTATTTTCTCTCTCATATATACAGGTAGTCCTTGGTATCCGGCTTAGTTCCGTTCCACCGGCCCGGCTGGATAACGAAAAAGCCGGTTACCGGAACCGGCTCCCGGTGCGGCCGAACACTAAACTAAAAACCAACATGGCGGCCGTCACGTCTTTTTAAACGCCTTATTTACAACCTAAAACACCGCCAGCATA
>JARVGS010000835.1:4435702-4454008 GCA_031762315.1 Hypsolebias antenori | reverse complement strand
CCCCCCCCAGAGAATATGTTGGTGTCTGAGCAAACAATGAGGATTCCCAGAGTGCAGTATTTCTGCTCTAATCACACATTAACAGACTCTCTCAAGGACACGCCACCTTTCAAAATGTCTATTAATGACCAAAATAGAAGGCGCACAGTTTTTAAAAGTGTGTGTGTGTGCAAGCAGGAGCGTTTGTGCACGTGTTCCTGCAGAGAAGAGTAGCTTGACACAGACAGTCTGCAGCCTGGTTCATGTCATGTCGGCTTTGGTCCAGATATTGATGCTGAAGTCTGTCTGCATCTGTCATGCTGGGGCCACCTGGACAACACAAGGGGAGCTGGGATTAGATTGTGCTGAGCAGAAACTTAAAGACATGTTCCTGTGGTGACGCAGCAGCTGAAGTTAGGGTGAGACTGCTCGTTCTTACTCCAAAGACAAGATCCTTTTTGTCCAAGTGTGTTTGACTGTAGTGTTAGCAAATAGATCTCATGAACTATATGATGTTAGTTTGGAGTGAGTCCCATTCAAGATGGCTGCCACAGCTCATTAACCATGGTGAACACAGCCTACTCAGTTTTACAGTTGCTGGGGTAAAATTGGATGTGGTAGTAGCCGAGAGTCATCCTCTGCACCCTGTCTGAGCACAAATGCATCTGGCATGGTTCACATGGTCACATGAGACTCAGCGGCTGTAACTTCTCAGCATGAGACGATCGTATTTTAAATGTCTGGTGTGAAATGCAGCAGGTGATGCGCCTCCATCCATGGAGCGCTGGGCCTTTTATTTATTTTAGTTTCTACTCTCGTTTTCAAATCAAAGATGAAACATTCATGCTTCCTATAGGCACATCTGTGATGTCATGCATCATTCAGATCTCATTCTCCCAGTTCGTATCGGAGTCTTCCTCTCCAGCACACGTGCTGCAGGCTCGTTCCCAGCAGCCCCCACACTGCTGCCACCCTGCTACTCCCAGCTTGTGGTTATTCCCAGACTGAGTCAGAATGACACCATAAGCCCGTGTGTCCGTTTCCTGCCAAACCTGATGTCTCCTCACTGCACACGTCTTTACCAAGGATGCAAGGAGCCCTGCAGCCTCTTCCTCCATCTCTGCTGACCCAGAAGTCTCAGTGACAGCTTGGGGTGCGCTCTGCTCGTCAGTTTGATCAAACCAGGGTGCTGCCTCCACTGTAATGCTCCACCTCACCACTGCACACCACCCCCCCACCCCTCCAGGCTGTCTTCACACCTGGATCATTCACCACCACCATGATTTCCAGTCTCTGTGAACTGCTCCATCTGTCGTCCCTGCAACTGTACAATCTGGCAACTTCCTGATCCAACCCAACACTTACACAGTTTATTATAAAAACATTAACATTTATACATTTTAAAAACGTTCCTTCATTCTTGACGGCAATCAAACTGAATCAGTCTGTGAAACACGTTGAAATGTTTTGTTTTACTCAGAGAGAAATAATTGCATAAGAATTACGTGTGCTGTTTTTGTCTGAAACAACATGTAGAATGCATGTTTAACATATTAACATGTGACAATAAATGAATTAAAAACATCAGTTCTTTGTGACGTTAAAAAAGTAAAAAGAAAGAGTCTGCTGCTTCTTTAGATAGAGAACTTTATTAATAGTCTTTTCTATGAATGTTCCTGTTCAGTGCCCGGAGACAGCTTTGTTGTGAATTGGCGCTAAATTAATAAACTGAATTAAACTGAGTTATAGTTATTATTGTCTTGCTATTATCATAATTTAAAAGTTTGTCTATAATTACAATGTTCTTTGCAAAAAAATCAAGTAGGAGTCAAGTAAAATTGGAAACGAGGTGGAAAAAGCAGCAGGACATGATCATTGTTATTATCATTTAACTGTTTTTAATCATTAATGTTTATAAATGTCCATGTGAGTGTGTTTTGTTCAGAAGGTTTGATGAGAAATATGGGTCACACTGCATTACATTTACCCAATTTAATGCTCAGTGAATTCAGGTCCTTGCATTTACTGAAGAAATGCTCCCAGCCTGGGAGTGTGCATGTTCTCTCATGCACGTACGTGATGTGAGTGAGAGTGAATGGTTGGTTGTCTCGTTTGTCTCTATGTGTCCATGTGATGGACTGAGACCTGTCCAGAATGTCCCCCACACCTCACACTGTGACGCTGGACATGGGCACCAGTGACCCCCTGACCCAGAAAGGAAGAAGAAGGTAAAGATGATGGATGGATGGATGGATGGATGGATGGATGGATGGATGGATGGATGGATGGATGGATGGATGGATGGATGGATGGATGAACTGACTGGTATTTTAGTGTTTGCTAATGCTGGTTAGCTTTAAAATGGGTTGAGTTTAAAAGTTAATCAGTTAGATGTAATACCCTTTATTAATTTCTGAGCGATTCATTCAAATCTTTCCAGTGGCTCAGTTGATATTTTGCTAACAAAGTTGACCTGACTAGTTAGGAGACCATCAATGAGCTCTCTAAATGTAGTTTGTGGACGAGTCTCAGTTCCAGCCACACCAACTATTAGGTCAAAATCTGAAAAACTGACTGATGCATTTATGTCCTGAAGTTGTAGCTGAATCCACTCCAAAAGTTAATCAGCTGTTGATGCACATCGAATGTTGACTGTCTGAGAGTGTCATTAAAATATGTCTAGATTTTTTGCTAACACTGCACAAACACAGGTAACTAGTATTAATCACCTTTTACCCTCAGCAGGTGGTGATCAATGTTTTATGCCTTAAAATACACATTTCACATGTAAATAACGTTCCTAACATGTGACACACAATGTGGCCACCAGAGGGCAGTCTGTCCTCATGACAAGCAGACTGAACCCTGGTCCTTGAATGCAACATGAGCACTTGATCATTCTGGACAAGTGAAATGTTGCGTCATAAGTTTGGCAGTGTGAGGTGGTGATGGTGGAGCTCTTTACTGGCCAGACCAGCTGAGGGACACTGTGACTAATGGCGCCGTGTGACAGAGCATGATAACACATCATCACTATTCCAGCAACACAAATGGAAGCTGCAGGAAAAGTGTGGACGCATTGATCAAAATGCCACCGGGACATCTCAGCAGAACAAAACAACAACAACAAAACTCAGTTTCAGAGCCTCGACGTGGCCGTTCTTTACGACCATGACCCCCTGGGCCTGCAGGCTGCACACTGGGCAGCCTCGTTGCTCTTTAGACAAACATGTGGACATATTGAACTCAGAGCCACAGCAACCTGGCTGTGAGCCGCCACACTCTCCAGGCTCTCCGTGTGAGTGAGCGGAGGTGTTTGTCTTTCTCACTCTGTCTCTGGGTGTCTGTTTGCCTGACACTTGTCTGGCTTGGCCTACTTTCGTCTTGATCCCATCAGTCAGAGTGAGGACCTGTGAAGGCCATCTCCACATCTTGCTGTGTGAAGCTCTGCCAGCACAGTGCCTGTGTCAGCAGTTAGGGACGGACTCAAACCCACGCAGGCTCCACTCATGGCTCTGGGGCCCACTGGGCGAGGCAGCACCTCTCCCTCCTTCAGCAGACGGCCTCAGCAGACGGCGACCTCACAGAAGTGACACAGACCAACACATGGTCTTGACCTGAAGTCACAAAACTTGGTGAGCCACGTCGCAGCGATATTAGAGTCTAATAAGAGACGGAAACGATGGATAATGGTCCATAAGGTCATAATGACCATAAAAAATGTCTGATAAAAAATGCAGACATTATTTTTCTCATGTCATCTGTTCATGTGTCCTTTGGATTTATTCTCGTCTCACTCTGTCATCATTTGTTTTGCGTTCTGCAGCAGAGTCTTTATTCTACTCCTTGAACGTCTTCTCTGACATGTTCAGTTCCACCATCTTTGTTTACCTGCACAGACTGAAGCCGTCTGGTCTGTCACCTGACCCACGCTTACATGTGGGTGTGGTCAACTTAGCTCAGTGTTTACATTAAAAACACATCCATCCATCCATCCATCCATCCATTATCTTTTACTCACTTCTTCCTTTTTTGGGTCACCGGTGTCCATGTCCAGCAGTCACTGTGCAGGATGTGGGGGACACCTGGACAGGTCTCCAGTCCATCACAGGGACACATAGAGACAAAGGAGACAAACAACCATTCACTCTCTCTCACCTAGAGACAATTAGAGTCACCATCAGTCCAACATGAATGTTTTTGGTCTGTGGGAGGAAACTGGAGTACCTGGAGAAATCCCAGGCAGAACAGAGAGAACATGTAAACTCCAACCAGAAAGGCTCCCGACTGGGATTTGAACTAGAGTAACCTGCTCTCTGAGAGGCAGCAGCTCTACCACCTGAGCCACCATGTTGCCCTGAAATAATGATATCATTAATAAAAACAACTATAATAACTAGCTGATTGTTAATTAAGTTTTATTGTGAAGGATTAATAGTGGAGATTTTATTCTGAAGGATTAATGAAACCTTCCTCAGAGGAGATTACAGTTCTCTTTTTAAACAAACAATGTTTTTATGTTTAAAAATTGAACCTCATATAAATCAGCTGTTAACTGCTGAATGTTTGCTGTAAATCGGTTTAACTCCGGTGTTTCGGCTGTTTTACCAACAAAGTTCATGCTCGGTCATCCAGGTACCAAATCCAATAATTCTCAGTCGGGTCATCTGCACAGTTTTACCAAACCTCTCAGTTCCTTTTTCCACTGAAGAGAACAAAAAATAGCAAATCCCCTAACTGAATGAATAAACTTTATTTAAAAAGGGACAACATAAAATTCAAACATAAATGTCACCATTTGATGTGCTGTACCAGATTATAGCAAAACATAATTCACATCTGCAGTCCCTTGTTCTCTGCTGAGAGCAACTCTAACAACTGAAGTCCACCTTAAAATAGGTCTGCTGATGGTCCGGCCTGAGATTGAAGGTGGCTGAGAACTGGTCTGACTCCAGTTCAGGTTGAGACCTAATCTGGTTTTCTGGGGTCACACTTGGAACCTGATTGGTGAAGACTCATCTGGACTGTGAGGATTCAATTCAATTCAGTTTATTTCTAAAGCTCCAAGTCTCAACATAAGTCGTCTCAGGCACTGAACAGAAACATTCATATGTAAAATAATAATATAACAGAAACATTCATCTATAAAATAATAATATAACAGAAACATTCATATGTAAAATAATAATATAACAGAAACATTCAAATATAAAATAATAATATAACTGAAACATTCATATGTAAAATAATAATATAACAGAAACACTCATATATAAAATAATAATATAACAGAAACATTCATATATAAAATAATTAACAGAAACATTCATATGTAAAATAATAATATAACAGAAACATTCATATATAAAATAATAATATAACAGAAACATTCATATATAAAATAATAATTTAACAGAAACATTCATATATAAAATAATAATTTAATAGAAACATTCATATATAAAATAATAATTTAATAGAAACATTCCTCTGTACAATAAAAATTTAACAGAAACATTCATATGTAAAATAATAATTTAACAGAAACATTCATCTATAAAATAATTTAACAGAAACATTCATCTATAAATTAATAATTTAACAGAAACATCCATCTGTAAAATAATAATATAACAGAAACATTCATCTGTAAAATAATAATTTAACAGAAACATTCATCTGTAAAATAATAATTTAACAGATACATCCATCTGTAAAAAAATAATTTAACAGAAACATTCATCTATAAAATAATTTACAGAAACATTCATATATAAAATAATTTAACAGAAACATTCATCTGTAAAATAATAATTTAACAGAAACATCCATCTGTAAAATAATAATTTAACAGAAACATTCATATATAAAATAATATTTACAGAAACATTCATATATAAAATAATAATTTAACAGGAACGTTCATGTATAAAATATTAATTCAACAGAAACATTCATCTAAAAAAATAATTTAATAGAAACATTCATTTATAAAATAACTATTTAACAGAAACATTCATACATAAAATAATAATTTAACAGAAACGTTCATCTATAAAATAGTAACTTAACAGAAACATTCATATACAGTATAAAATAACTATTTAACAGAAATGTTCATCTGTAAAATAATTTAACAGAAACATTCATCTGTAAAATAATAATTTAACAGAAACATTCATCAATAAAATAATAATTTAACAGAAACATTCATATATTAAATCTGCAAGCAGCAATGAGGCCCTCGCAGCAAAGTGCCACTCCGGCCTTATTGCAGCAACTGCAGGAGCTCCAGCTCATCCGCTCAGTCGCCATCGCAACTGCTCTCGTGCCTATCCTGCATCTGTTTGCCAGGAACAGTTTGCGAATACAGTTTCAGTCATATATGTTACTCAGAATGAAGCTGGAAGAGTGACCCAATAATCGTGAGTTTCTTGTGTGACTGGGTGGAGCTCAAGTAATGTCATGAATCGACAATCCCAATTTTTCTCCAAGTGCTCATTGATCAAGTACAAAAAAATATGGTGCAGATGGGATTATGTATCACTGAGATAGGGGGTGCACTGGAGTAAAATTTTCAACAACAATACCAATGTGTATATAAGTGCTCACTGATGAAGTACCATAAATCTGGTGCAGATCGTTTGATGTATCACTGATCTGTAACTGTTGGAATAATGTAGAGGGCGCACTTGAGTCAAATGTTAAACAACCATACCAATGTGTTTAGAAATGGCCACAGACAACGCACAGTAAATCTAAAACAGATCGGATGGTCAATTATTGACATATAACAGTTTGAATTATCTAGGGGGTGCACTGGAGTCAAAAGTTAAATAGCAACAGAAATGTGTGCAGAAGTGGATAACGATCAAGCATACTGATTTTGTTGCACCTTGTTTCAAATCTGTGGAATTTATTTTTTATTTTTTATTTTATTTTATTTTTTCCATTTTCGATGGCCTCCCTTCTCACCTTACAGCCATCTTCTTCACACCATTATTATGATTTTTTTTGAGGGTACAGGTAGTCCTCAAGTTACGAACGGGTTCCATACCTACAAACCGTTCGTAACTCGATTTTAACGCAAGTCAGAACTCATTACACTGCGACGCACACCCGTTCTTAAGTCCGAGTTGCTGTAAGTCGAGGGCGCCTTAAGTCAAGGACTACCTGTATTGTGTTAGCTAACTGCTTGGAAATATAGCAAAACGGCGTTTTAAGTACGCTGTTGTTGTATTACAATGAAAAAAAAACGTGTTTAAAAAGCCGTTACCGTTCGCCGTGTGCTTTCAGTTTCGGGTTACATTCAAAATCCGGACTTACAGCCGCCACGTGGGATGAGCTCCGGTTTACGTTCAAATCGGGTTACGGTCGGCCCTTAGGAACGGAACTTGAACGAAAAGCGAGGACTACCTGTACATATATATATAAACCATATTTTTTCTAAGCAACTTGTCCCAAAAGGTATTCCAAGGAATTTCTGGTGGATTTGAGAGAACGATCCCACTTTAAAGCCAGATGTTTAGTAAATGAAGTAGCTAAAGCTAAATCATTATTTTCTCATTTAAACATTTGCTGAAAAACTGATAAAACAAACCATTTCTCATGACTGTGGGTCTAAAAACAATTTCTTTATGTTCTGCATTACGTTTGGTCAAAGCTTCAAGGAGCTGCAGGTTTGCAGACCCCTGGTCTAAAAGTTGTTAAATACACTTTTCTCTGGTTATGCACATTTTATCAAATGGAAACTACATATTTGTGTTAGATATTATTCACAGCATGCCCTGATTTTTAACCATTGATAAAAAAATAAAAAATACTAAAAGTCGACCTGCAGTTTTGTGTTTTTAACTCCAATGTGCAACAAAAATCACGACATTCGTTTTGAGCAGGAATCCCTGTTTGCTTCAAAGCTAAATAAAAAATAAATACTTGCACACCCCCCCACCCTCCACATCCCTTCTCCTGGAGTTTGATGGAAAACGTGCAGCTTGAACCCGACGTGCAGTCGGCTCCCATCAGCCGAGACGTGTAGACGGCCAAGGACACACCGACGTTATCGACACCATGACTCAGCCACACTGGTGAAGAGCGGGCATCTTACAAAAGCTGAGGTCATTACGAGCAAGGCTGTTTCAAAACAAACCATAATTTTAACTGAACCGTTTCTGAGCAGCTCAACGTAGCTGAACTTTAGCTCATTTAGTCTGCTTCAATAAAAGTTGTTCACTCTGTCTTTGGTACAACAAATCCAACAAAGTTCAGTTCCTCTGGACGGTTTCTTTGTGATGAAACGTTTCGTCTTTCATCCAAAGGACTTCATCAGTCCAAGGAGCCACAACAAACTCAGTCCCATACGTGGCTTACTCACACAGTGGGCCGAGTTTTATGAACTTTGATGTTTTGAACCACTTTGGCTCCGTCTGGCGGCCTAAGAGGAGTTGACGGGGGAAATGAAACCACCTTATCACCATCAAACTGGTTGGAGCACTATACGAGTGTGCTGCTTGTGGGACTGAGTTTGTTGTGGCTCCTCGGGCTGATGAGTTCTTTTGGATGAAATGTTTCAACACAAATCCAATAATTCTCAGATGGGTCACCTCTGGACAGTTTCTTTTTTATAGCGATGTTTCGCCCTCTATCCAGAGGGCTTCGTCAGTCTGAGGAGTTCCAGTAAACTGTTTTCCCAACGAGTGATAAACTCCTTAAGTGGACCAACCAGTTTGCTGGAGCTAAGATGGTTTCTGGAGACCGTCCTGTCCCTCGTCGACTCCTCCCAGGCAGGCAGCCACAGTCAAAGTGGTTCAAGAAGAGAAAGTTCATGCGCAATCATCCAGGTACCAAATCCAATAATGCTCAGCTCGGTCTTCTGGACAGTTTCTTTTTTTTATAGACGTTTCGCCCTTTATCCAGAGGGCTTCATCTATGTGAGTAAGCCACTTATGGGACTGAGTTTGTTGTGGCTCCTTGGACTGCTGAAGTCCTTTGGATGAAAGACCAAACGTTTCATCACGAAGAAACCGTCCAGAGGAACTGACTTGACTTTGTTGGATTTTTTTACCTGGATGATTGGCTATGGCTGCCTCAGAGTTGTTGGGGGAGAGGGCGGACTCCAGAAAACAACCATAAAAATGGTTGGTCAACTAGACGAGTGTGCTGCTTGTGGGACTGAGTTTGTTGTGGCTCCTAAGACTGATGAAGTCCTTTGGATGAAGGGGACCAACCAGTTTTAAGGTGATTAAAATAGTTTCTGGAGTCCGCCCTTTCCCCCGTCGAATCCTCTTAGGTCAAAGTGGTTCAAAACATCAAAGTTCATGCTCAATAATCCAGGTCAAAACAATCAGGTCCACCGGACGGTTTCTTTGTGTAAGTCCTATGGATGAAGGTTGAAGCGTTTCAACACAAACCGTCCAGAGGAGCGGACTTGACTTTGGTGGTTCTGTCTCACGATCTTTATCGATCCAGAAACCGTCGTGACAGTCCGCACCGAGGAACCCCTTTCAGAAACATCTGGCTACTCATGAACCCAGCAGACGTTTCGTTCTCCCCGTTGAGACGCTCCACACTGAGAACACGCCGTCCTCGTCAAGTGATCCCATTTGTTAATTAGAAAACCCGTAAAACCCTTCACTCACGGTGAAGTCTCAGGTCCAGCGAGAACTAATCTGCTTTGAAAACCAGAAGAAGAAAAAACAGTCTGTTAAAGCCTGACCCGGTGCTCTCCTGGACCACGTGAGCGCACGGCAAACACACACTTTAAACCTCCCAGGGGGGTTCCTGAGCGTGTTTGTTAACAGGAGGGTCACCGACTGGGCGTTTGGACCTCGAGCTGAAGGTCAGGGAGTTTGAAGGCTGGCCCTGAAACATCTCGGGAGGTTTCACGGCACGCGTTACGCAATCGCACGAGCCGTTTGGCCCAGAGAGGCTCAGCTGTGGTCGAGACCTTCACACGAACCGAGGTGGATCAGCGCGGCCTCCAGCACCAGACGGAGGCTTTTCTGAGGACACAAAACCTCCAGAGGGACTGAAGAGAAATACAGGAACCAGCACAAGATTATAAAATTAAACTATAACTAAAACTAAAAAAAAAAAATAATAATAATAAGACACAAAAGGAAAAAACATATTGCCTAATCAGCACTTTTGTTATTAAAATTTAAAAACCAAATAAATCCCAAACTCAAACATGTCCCTTCTCTGCTGCAACTTGCATTAAAACATGTAAAGTGAATGCAAACTTAGGCTTTTACGTTTTACATGTGGCTTCTGTTAGTAAAATATTCAATTAGACATGAGGAACATGAAGTCCTGTCGGCTGCAACAAGTTGGGTTGAGCTCCGTCTACTTCCTGGTTGTAATGATCTCCGTACCTGAGCGGCAGCGTGCCGGAGGTTAGACTCCTTCCGCCGGTCAGCCAGGCTCCGCAGGACACCGCTGTCCTCCTCCGGGAATATTCTCTTAAACTCACGTGGGCGAGTCGTCTTACCGCTGATACTAAAGCCATTTTAGGCACAAACGAACAAAAAGAGAGTTTTTAAAAAATGATAATTAATTAAAAAGAGCAGTGACGAAGTGACCGGTCCTGTCTCGAGTTGTTTAGCTCGGCTAGCTGCTTTTAGCTGCGACGGGTCACTGTGTCTCCTTCGTCTTCATTGCGCAACACGAAGCAGCCGCTCGTTGTCCGACTCCCAATCAATTAGCTGATTAAATACTGCGTCGTGGAGCGTGTCCAACCGCAAAAACCACCGAGTAAACCGAGAAACACGCCGCCGTCCGTGAATTATCGTTCCAATGTACGCGAACGCCGCACGACTTCCTAATAAACTTCAAAATAAAAGTCTAAGTGGTTCTTATGGTAGCACTTTTGGAGGGAAAAACCTTATAAAGTCGATACTGTATAACCCCTAATTTGAGATTTATTACAGAAAATACAAGTAGAACAATGTATTTTTCATTTAATGTCAAAAACGGTGTTATTTTGGTTATATTTTGAAAGCGCGATCTTAAGATTTCCTGTTCAGCGCTAGCTAACTTTCGCTGCGTGACGTCAGTAAATCGTCACCGGGTTTACGCATTTGCGCCGGTTATCAAACACCGAGTCGTTTTGTTTATTCATTTATTTTGCGTATTTTTCTTTTTAGATTAAAGTCAGCGTCTTTGGAGCCGCGTGTTGCCTCAGAGGCCGCTGAAAACAAACGTCAGCAGCGTCACAACCTTGGAACTTTTTCGAACCCGGAAGTCAGCTAGTTAGAAGCACGAGTCCCATTTTGCAGCAGGAGCGGAGTCAAACAGTGGCTGTTTATCCTCAACTTCACAAAGTTTTAATAAAAGCACCAATGTTTTATTTACCTGTAAGCAGCTGTGTGCATGAAAAAGCAGGTGGAACTAAAAAAGCAGGGGTATTCAAATGGTGGTTCGCGGGCCACTTCCGGCCCGCGGGTGACTTCAATCCGGCCCACCAATTTTTTTTTTTTTTTTTACTTTATTCAGTTCAATTTCCAAAAAACAAAAAAAAAAAAACTATTTACAGTTCCACGTAAATAAAAAAAACTCAATAGTAAATGAAATGAAAAAAAGCAGAAGAAGATAAAATTACTTTATGGGATTTTATTTACTTTTGGTGTTCTGGGTTTGGGTTTTGTTTATTGCGTTCATGATTCAATGCAATAAAATAAACACATTATTGTATGTTCGGAGCCGCTTCAGAAACTTTGCCCCTCTGAGCAGTTTAGTTGAACAGTCCTGCACTAAAGTATGTTCAAAGTTCATGCTCAATAATCCAGGTTAAAAAAAAAAAAAGTTCAGTCAGGTCATCTGGACAGTTTTTTTTTTAAAGACGTTTCGTACTTCATCCAGCTACAAGCAAAAAGGTACCTGGATTATCGAGCATGAACTTTGATGTTTTGAACCACTGTGGCTGCCTCAGAGGAGTCGACGAGGGAGAGGACGGGCCCCGGAAGCCGCCTTATCACCAGCGCACTGGTTGGTCCACTATGGACTGAGCTGCTTGTGGAACTGAGTTTGTTTGCGGCTCCTCGGATTGAAGAAGTCCTTTGGATGAAGGATGAAACCATAAAAAAAAAAAAAAAAACGTGCAGATGACTTGACTGAACTTTGTCGGCCAAAACAACCTTCAGTGGCCTCCGGTTGTGATTTTACTCAACAATCCACGTCACAATTATTGATTGAGCTCCGAGTGCCGTTCACCTTTCCCATGTTTCTAAACCCCCGACAGGATTAGTACAGTATGAAAAAGGGTGGAAAAGAAAACCGGAGTATTTTTTTTTCCTCCTGATGATTTGGGTCAAAGGTCATCTTTATGAGCCGTACACAAGATCTGCGTCCAAGCCTTTATCAGGCCACGACTTGAAGGCAAAGTTCATCAAATATCTAAGTCTCGAGCCAAAGGAGGGTCAGATGAACGAGTTATTACATCATAAGACCACGTTGGGGACGTGTTAGGACAAAGTGTCTTGTAGAGCTGCTCACAGTCAAGTCACTGCAGCCTCAGGTAAGCAGCGCCGAACTCACGAAGACGCCAAAACATGCCAAAGATGATCAGCACACTGGTTAATGAGTGATGAGACGTCACTGTTGGGCATAAAAGATGAGATGGAGACGGCGGGAGAATCCAGCTTCATCGGTTGTTTTATCTTACAGGATGTTGACGTTGGTGCTGGCGCTCCTGACGCTGTCAGGTAACAACTGAACTCTTCTGTCACATCACACTGTGGATGTTCATGAAGCATTCACGGTGTTTTTTGTGCTGTTTCGACAAAGCATTAAACAAAACATTCGGCTCGTTCCCGAGAAGGGTGCTATGGCTTTTGGTGCAACTTTAGCTTTTTGAAATATTTAGCCTTTTCCGACGCTTTTTTTTTTGTCATAGAAAATGAACGGAGCTCATTCAAATCTTTAGAGCTGTTTACAACCTTTTAGCTCCTTTCACATTTTGTTCTGCTTCAGCTTCTTTCAGCTAACTTCACAGTTCTTGTGCCGCTTTCAGATTCTTCTAACAAACATTTTTGTGCTTCTTCTTTCTGCTAATTTCAGCTTGTTAAGCTACTTTTAGCTGTTTTCTGCAAGTATCCCTTTCCCTGTGTACACAGTTTCATTCCGCCTCGTGTACCACACGCAATGCGAATGACAATAAAGAACCTTGAATCAGCCTTTTCTGATATTTCAGCTACTATTTAGCTGTTTATGCTAATTTGAGCTTTTTCAGCTAATTCCACATTTTTTGCACTTAAACTTTTTTCAGCTAATTCAGCAAAAATGTGCTCTCTCCACTTCCTTCTGGTAATTTTTTTTCTGCTATTTTAGCTACTTTTCAGCTGTTTATTTTTATTTTTTTGCTGATGTTGCTAATTTCAGCTTTTTCCCCCAGATAATTTCCACTATTCTGTGCTCATTTCTGCTTCTTTGAGCCTAATTGAGCAAACATGTTCTTTCAGCTTTCTTCTGCTAATTTAAGCTTGTTCAAACTTTTCAGCATTTTTGCTAATTCAGCTGTTTTCAGATAAATTTAGGCTTTTCATGTTAATTTCTGCTACTTTCAGCCTAATTACCGGTAACTTCTTTCTGCTAATTTCAGCTTGTAATGCTCCTTTCAGTGTTTTTTTTTTTTTGTCAAGTTTAATCTTTTTCTGCTCTTTCAGCTGTTATTTAGCTCTTGATGCTAATTCTTATCTTTTTCACCTAATTCTACGTATATGTTCTGAGTCCATTTCAGCTCTTTTCGCTTCCATCAGGTAGTTTAAGCTTTTGTCGGCCTATTCAGCTATTTTCAGCTATTTCTTTTATGCTAATTTCCTAAATTTTGTGCTAATTTCTGATTTAAACCTAATTCAGCAAATATGTGTTCTTTCTGCTTTCTTCTGCTAATTTAGGCTTGTTCTCAAATTTCAGCTACATTTCAGAATGATTTTTTAGCTAATTTCAGCTGTTTTTCAGCAAGTTCTTCTGCAATAAGCATTCACGCTGTATTTTCACAGGAAATGCAATTTCTCTAGTTTAGTTTCACATTTTGACTCTGCAAATTATAAATATACTCAAGGCCTGAGGCCTCCCTTGCTAAATAGATCTGTGATCTCAATGGGATTTGCCTGGTTAAATACAGGTTAATAAGTATTTTCTTAGTGGATGATCACGTTTGCAGACGATGTGATGCTCTTCTTATAACGTCGTCTTGAAGATGATACTTGTTATCTTTGCTCATTGAGTTTGAGTCAAGTCCCAAAATGTTTAAATACAACGCATATTGTATTTGTAATCAAAATAAAGTCAAAGTGATGATATGAAATAATTTCACCGATTTGTTTGGAAATTTTAAAACCAATTTTCTGAAAAAGTTTTCTACCTGACAGTATTGGGTCATTTTTTTTTTCTGGGTTCATTTTTTCATATCAGTGTTAATGCTTGTTGCCATGACAACCAAACTTGCTTTGGTCAAACAGCAAACATGATAAGAGGCAACTTTTTATAACTGTACAGAAATTTGACTGGTTTATTACAGCGCCAAAGATAAAATCTTACTCTGATAAAGTGCAGTTAATTATTAATTAAAAAAAAAAAAAAACAGCTGCACATTTAAAAACTAAAAACAAGTGTTTGGTTTTATCTCAAATTTATCTAAAAATACCAAACACTTATCACTTTTAGCAAAATTTAAAAGAAAGAAAAAGCATTTTACCAAATTATACACACAGTACATATTTCAAGTTATTAAAAAAAATTCTAATAGGAAAATGAGATAAAATAAATTTTAGACAACATTTAAGAAAAAATATTTTAGTTCAGTCACTGACATTTAAAAAGTAGATAAATAAAAAAGATCTGGTGCTTCTTGAACATTGTTTTTTCAAACACGCTTTCTGTAGAACATGTTCTGGTTCTTTTGTGTATTTCTCTTAGAATTTTAACTTGTTTCAAAGATTTATGGAGTACTCAAAGGCGGTTGAGCAGCCAGCCCGCTGAGGCACTGCAGAGTTCAAATAAAAAGAAAAAAGAAAAAACCCCACTTTATTCTCGTAATAGGACTATATTGTTGTAATATTACGATTTTATTCTCGTACGACTTTATTGCCATAATATTGACTACATGTATTCTCATACAACATTATTCTCATATTATGACTTTATTTTCATAATATGTGACTTTATTCTCGTAAGTTTGACTTTATACTCATAATATTTTGACTTTATTGTCATAATATTTTGACTGTATTCTCATACTATTTTCTCGTATTGACTATTTTCGTACAACTTTATTCCCGTAATATTACTCTCATAATATTTTGACTTTATTCTCATAAGACTTTATTCTTGTAATGTTACGACTTTATTCTCATATTTTGACTTTATTCTCATAATATTACGTTATTCTCATATTTTGACTTTATTCTCATATGACTACATTCTCGTAATATTACAACTTTATTCTCGTGTGACTTTATTCTTGTAATATTATGTCTTTATTGTCATAATATTACAACTTTATTCTCATATTTCAACTTTATTCTCATACAACTTTATTCTCATAATATTTTGACTTTATTCTCATACAACTTTATTCTCATAATATTTTGACTTTATTCTCATATGACTTTATTCTCATACAACTTTATTCTCATAATATTTTGACTTTATTCTCATAATATTTTGACTAATCTCATACAACTTTATTCTCATAATATATTTCTCATAATATTCTGACTGTATTCTAGTACTTTGTCATAATATTACTTTGTCGTACGACTTTACTGTCGTAAATTACGACTATTCTTGAACAAATTTATTCTCGTGTGACTTTATTCTTGTAATGTCTTTATTGTCAGAATATTATGACTTTATCATAATATTTCAACTTTATTCTCACAACTTTATTCTCGTAATATTATGACTTTTTTCTCGTAATGCAATTAAAAAATAATTCTTAGCAAGGCCTTAATAATAAGTTGTAGTTATGAGGGGGTCCCTGAAACTTTTTCTCCTCTGTAAGGGGTCCCTGCGCCCAAAACTTTTGAGAACCCCTGGTTTAGAAGAAAGCCACAACTGAGTCGCTTTTGAAGATCTTCCATACTAAACCACAGGTTGTGTAACTGGACCCAGTAATTAAGTAACAATCTAAATCTGAGTAAAACCTTTCGCAGGTCTCCAAGCTCTTCCAATCGCGGCCCCTGAACAGCGAGTACTGCCAATCCACCAGCTTCCTACAGACTGTTTACGGGGTGTTGGAGGCTTCAGACAAGGTACAGAGCCTTCCAGGAAATTCCTTGTTGATCTCAACACCGGCTTGGTGAAGGAACATATCAGCGAGATGGACAGAAAAGTGGGTGAGGAGAACATCACTGCTCAACGATGTGTGAAAACTAATGCGCAACATAAAGTCAAAGTTTTAGCTTCATTGTCACACAGACTGACTGGCATATGAGCATACAGTTAAAGCAAACGTTGCGCTCTTCTCTACAAAAATATTTAAACTCAGCAAATATTCAAAGTGTTCTTTCAGTCTTTTTTTTTTTTAACGTAAATAATGTTCTTACTGTAAAGAATGGTAAAGTCCATGCACAGGGAGCCAGTGAAGGGAGGACAAAACCGGCAAAATGTACTCAAACTTACAAGTTCAGTAGAGCTGCAGCATTTTGAGCAAGCTGGAGACGTGAAAGGGACACCTGACTGACCCCAACATAAAGCACGTTACATCCAGCGGGACTGTAACAAATGCAGAGACTATTTTTTCAAGGTCAAATCTGGTCAACACTGACTTAAGCTTGGCTATCTGCCTTAACTGGAAGAAGTTTTATTGTAGAACACAGTTAATATGTTTATTAAACTTAAAGTCAGAGTCTAAAATCATCCGGAGATTTGTAACAGACTTCTTAAGATAGGGATGAAGAGAGTCAAGATTTACAGGATCAGTGACAGCATTAGAGCTAGGGCTTAACACAATGACTTCAGGTTTCTGATCATTAAAACTTAAATAATTTGAAGTCATCCAGACATTTTGACAGGGGACAAATGGAGCAGGAAGTGTTGGGATTTAAGGGCAGACAAATCTGTCAGTCATCAGCATAACAGTGAAACGAAAGGCCATGTTTGCTCAGGATAGATCCCAAAGGCAGCAGACAGTGAACATAAAAGGGGTCTAAGAATAGAGCCCTGTGGCACCCCAAAGGAAAGAGGCGCTGACGCAGATACACTATTTCCAACCTTAACATCCAATCCAATCCAATCCAATTTTCTTTATAAATCACTTAAAAAAACATACAGGACCAAAGTGCTTTACAAAGTTAAGCACAAAAAGGAATAAAATACAAGAGAAAGAAAAAAGACAAACAGCTACGCAGTAAAAACTGAAACAGTAAAAAGCGTATCAAATAAATAATAATAAAATCAACATCTCACATGGTGTCAAAAGCCTCGGAAAAAAGATAGGTTTTAAGACGGGATTACATAGAAACTACTGTCAGTTAGGTACATGGAACCATTATAATGCTGCACCTGTAATCCCAACCCAGTGTTCTAACCTTGATATAAGGATACTGTGGTCAGCAGTATCAAAAGCAGTGGTAAGGTCCAGGAGTACAAGTACAGTACAGCAAACTGAAGGCCATCACTGTAGTAATTTGGTGGTGATACTTTAACTACAAGTTTTTAGTTGCTCTGAGCAAACAAAACGTATCATCACAATGATACAATAGATGAGTACATCAAGCACTAGACTATGGTTTCTAGTGCTTGATGTACTCATCAAGAAAATGTCATTTGACATCATGACTGTATGTAGAAAGTAGGTTGGACTTAAAGTGCCACAACTCTAGCGTGAATAATCTGGTTCCAAAGATACAGCATGGCTGTGGTCACAAAACAGATCTTTTGATCAATGCAAACAGATGTAAACTATTTATTTTCATATTGATGGTTGTATTTAGTTGTGCATCATTTGAACACGTCTTTCTAACCCAAATACTTCCTGTTTTTTTTAGTTTCTGCTGATATTCCAGCCAAGAAGCATGGTGAAGGTTGGGTTCGTGGGGAAAACCCCTCTATGCCTCATCTCCCTGAAAGTTTCAGACAGGGAACTGAACCCAAAATGGTGATCCCAGTTGATTTCCAACAGGGAACTGAACCCAAAATGGTGATCCCAGTTGATTTCCAACAGGGAACTGAACCCAAAATGCAGATCCCAGTTGATTTCAGACAAGGAACAGAGCCAAGAATGGGGATCCCAGCTGGTTTCAGACAGGGAACAGAGCCAAGAATGGGGATCCCAGCTGGTTTCAGACAGGGAACAGAGCCAAGAATGGGGATCCCAGCTGGTTT
>JARVGS010000835.1:4386011-4396267 GCA_031762315.1 Hypsolebias antenori | reverse complement strand
TCTGAATTACCTGATGAAGGTTGTTTAAATGCTGCTGCTGTTAGCGGTGTTTGCAACAAGCTGCTTTTCTTGCTTGTGGAAGACGTTCACTTTCAGATGATGTCGTTTCAAGTCCGTTAACAAGTTAAACGTGTTGCTGCTGCAGATCCAGTCTCCGTGAAACAACGTCCACACACAGTTTTGGATTTGTTCACGTCTTTTAACAAGAAAGTCATAACGTTCCCAAACAGGAGACCTCAACGAGATGCTACGCTGTTAATGCTGCAAGATAATAGCGCCGTGCTGAAACACGCCTAGGAATTTTAGTTCCGCGGCGCACATATTCTCCAGTTAATAACGTTTAATAAGTGAAAAAATAACTGAAACGGTACACGGTGGACCGAACCGAATGTGCCGTACCGAAACGGTTCAGTACACCCACGTGTACCGTTACACCCCTACTTCCCACACATATACATCATCGGCAGACGAAGTATCATACACGCGTTTCATTAACCTAGCTTCAATGGTAAGGTCAAAAATCAAGATCAAAGTTTAAAAAAGCTTTGGCTATTTTGGGCCACAACTTCAGATACGCTCAAGATAATTTAATGAAACTTGATGCAAAGTTGTACCACCGCGCATCCCATATACTTTTCTCTAAAAGTCAAGGTCACAAGTCAAGGTCAAAGGTTATAAGATCTCTAGAGTAAATGAAATAGTCCGAGCACCTTGGGCGAGTAATGCAACAGAAGTTTGGTCGAAATATCAGCAAGTTCTGATTCCTGGGCTTTAAACGGAGAGATGCAGTTTGGACCTGAGTGGATAAAACAAATAAAAGTTACAATTAAGCACAAAGAGATCAAAGAGCCCCTGATTTTGCGATTCCTCCCATGATGCCACGCTGCTTACCAGCACTGCAGACGGCCTTGAGGTGATTGGGCTGCAGGGGCTCGTGAAACACCAAGACGCTTCCGAGCTGGCCCTGCAGGGACGTCGGGCTGCCCCACTCGCTGTCCTGGGTCCCGGCCGAGATGAGCTTAGTCACGGACTCGGGCTTCCCCCCGAGGAGCCCGCCCCAGGTCTGCGGCGAGAGGATGCCGCCAAGCGAGGAGCGGGTGGTGGGCGTGGTGGCAGAGGAGAAGGGAGGGTCTGGGATTTGGGAGGGAGGCGGAGTGGTGGTGCGGTGGCCTGCCGAGCCGATGCAGCAGGACGTGAATGACTGCAAGGCAAACGGACAATATTCACGGACGTGACAGATTGTTAAATCCATTATTTAAATAAATAGATTTACGTCTCACCTCAGTCATGACGGGGTATTTGAGGGGGGCAGACAATTTCTGCTGCCCGTCCACGTAGATGTAGACGAGACTCTGTCCAAACGGCCTCTTTCCTGGTACGTGCACCACGCCGACGCTGTGCTGTGGACCCAAAATCAGCCACGATGAAGCTCATTAAACGCACAACAGCTGTTCATTCTCACCAGCCATCAAGAGATCCAGATTCCAAATGTGTTCTCGCAGCACGTCTTTCCCTGCGAATGACGTATCCGTTCCAAGTGATTCTCACCCAGAGAGAGTCGCAGAAGCAGTAGTCAGGCAGCATGACCGTCACATACTCCTTCTTCGTGCACACAGCCACCACCAGCACCCCCGCCGAGCTGATGAAAGCCTCAAACCCCGTCCCTCCAGGAGTGAAAAAGCTGCACAGAATAAAACAGCAGGAGTTTCACGTGTGGACGACTACGTGAACAAAGACGAGTTCAGTAAAGAATCAAAAGTACACGAGATTAAGAGGCTGTCAAAATGCATTTATTGTATTTACTGCGGTTGGTTCTAAAAATACTTTACTATCCTCAGGATGTCAGTACAAATGCTTTTCATCACCTGCCGCTGAAAAGTGGGTGATAAAACGCAAAAAGGATAAAAAGCAATACGTTGATGTTGCTGAGGTTAGGCCTGTCACGATAAACAATGCTGGGCGATGGATGGATGGATGTGATGGATGGATGATGGTTGGAGGATGGATGGATGGATGAATGGTTGGATAGATGGATGGATGACTCGATAGATGGATGGATGGATGATTGGATGGATGTATTGTGGATGGATAATGAATGGATTGATAGATGGATGATGGATGGATGGATGGATGAAAGGATGATTGGATAGGTGGATGGATGAATGGATGATTGGATAGGTGGATGGATGAATGATGAATGGATGGATAGATGAATTAATGGATGGATGGATGGATGATGAATGTATGGATAGAGGGATGACTGGATGGCTGGATGAATAGATTGATGATCGGATGGATGAATGAATAGATGTATTGATGGATGGATGATGGATGGATTGATATATTGATGATGGATGGAAGAAAGGATGATTGGATAGGTGGATGGATGATAGATGGATGGATGATTGGATGGATGGATGGATGGATAGACAGATGGATGATGACTGGATGGATAGATGGATGACTGGATGGATGGATGATGGGTGGATGGATGATGGGTAGAGGATGAATGGATGGATGAAAGGATGGATGAATGGATGGATAGATGGATGAAGACTGGATGGATGAATTATATAGATGGATGGATGGATGGACAGATAGATGGATGATGATGGATGGATGATGAATGGATGGATAGATGGATGATTGGATGGATGGATGGATGGATGATGAATGGATGGATGATTGAATGGATGGATGGATGGAAGATTGGACAGATGGATGATTGGATGGATGGATGGAAGATTGGACAGATGGATGATTGGGCAGATGGATGGATGATGGATGGATGATTGGGCAGATGATGAATGGATGACTGGACAGATGGATGGACGATGAATGGATGGATAGATGGGTGAATGGATGGATGGATGATTAGATCGATGGATGGATGATGATGAATGGATGGATAGATGGGTGGATGAATGGAAGGATGGATGATTGGACAGACTGATGGATGGATGAATTGATGGATGGATGAATGGACAGATGGATATATGATGAATGGATAGATGGATGGATGAATGGAAGGCTGGATGAATGGACGGAAGGATGGCTGAATGGATGATGAATAGATGGATGAATGGATGGAAGGATGGATGATTGGATGATGAATAGATGGATGAATGGATGGAAGGATGGCTGAATGGATGATGAATAGATGGATGGATTAATGGATGGAAGGATGGATGATTGGACAGATGGATGATGAATGGATGGATTGGATGATGAATACGGTAGATGGATGAATGGACAGAAGGATGGCTGAATGGATGATGAATAGATGGATAGATGGATGGATAAATGGATGGAAGGATGGATGATTGGATTATGACTAGATGGATGAATGGATGGAAGGATGGATGAATGGACAGATGGATGATGAATGGATGGCTACTGTGATGGTTCCTAACGTCAGTTGGTTGTGGTGAACATCTTAAATTTGGCAGACTACAAAAGGTACTCTGGTGGATGAACAACCATTGATTACTTTCAGAAAGTTTCTTTGAAATCCATCCATGAGGTTTATGAGATATTTTGCTAACACACTAGATAAACAAACACCAGCACACAGAAATGGGCAAAAACAATATAACCCTTCTTTCTGCCTTTGGCGGCAAACGAAAATTAATTATTTATGTGGTAATGTTTAAGTGGTTTTGGTCTGACCTGTAGAGCTGCTTCCTTTTGTCTTTGCTGAGCGGACCCAGCTGGTCCTGGTCCAGAGACAACCAGGCGTGGAAGCTGAAGGCAGATCCCGGCCAGCGCTGCACTGTTGGAACCACAATGCCGGCCATGCTGGGCGACAAATCAAAGTACTGCATGGCGCTCTCGAGCCCCTGCTTGCGAACCATAGTCAGGAGGGCTCTGACAGCCGGGTTTACGTATGGATGGGCTTGGTTGGACTCGGTAGGCCTGAGGAGACGCAGGAGTCCGAGCAGTTCTTTGGAGCTCAGAGACTGAGAGCCCAGTGATCCTACTAATCCAAAAAGACTTTCAGCGCAGGCTCGGTGGAGTCGTTCATGGCGCTCCAGAGCAGCTAAAGCCTGCAGGACCATGGCGGCGTTGACACAGGTTGCCCGGGTCTGCCGGTTCAGGCAGCTCAGGCGGCGGAGCCAGTCCGCTGTAAAGAGCTGCAGTTCTGACGAGTCCAGCTCAGGAAGCCACTGGACCAAAAGCAGCAAAGGCTCCACGTTACTGATACCAAGGAGACCCACGGAGGTGTGCTCGCCCTCCACTGCCTGAAAATGCACAAAGAAAACAATAATAAAACTTAAATGTACAGCCAGAGGTTTAAAGAGACAGTTTAATTTACCATGTTCATTAACTCCTTGAGAAGGTGTCGGGATGGCTGGCCGAGTGAAATCAAAACTTCGAACAGGTGGTTGTAACCAATCCTCTCCTTAAAAACCTCCTGCGGCGACACAAAGCAGGGAATAAAGTAAAACAGTTGACCATTTATCAAAAAACGAAAAAAAGAAACTCAACCGTTTCTTTTCATAAAGTAAAAGACGACCACAGTAGTCCCTTCGCTACGTCGCGGTTTGACTTTCGCGGACTCGCTCTGTCGCGGTTTTTCAAAGTAAGAGCGGACACGAGAAAATAAACTGTACAGGACACACGACTGTCACCTTTAATATTATTCACGTGATTGGGACAGTACGGGATACTGGACAAGAAAAAGTTAACGGGAAAAAATTTCGGACAGGCACTGCCATTTTGTAGTTTTCTCTCAATAAGCCTACACGGTTCCCACTCACAATGACTACATTTCCCAGAAGCCAACAGGGCCCCGTTTCCTTCTGTTGAATTACTAGAGGGAAAGTTTTTGATCTGACTGGAAAAAGTTTGGACCCAGCGGATTCAGAGCTGCACGGAACCCACCTAACCAGCAGAACCAGACCTCCACACTCATCGGTGAATCTCGAGAGCTGGTAGCCGTCCCACGAGGACTTCCGAGCCGAAGGTCAGGCACTCCATCCGGAGCGTACCACCGCTAACCCGAGCACCAACCAGAACCGACAGGGTAGGTCCGCCCAACGGAACCAAGTCGGACTGGAACAGCCATTGCTGTTCTGCAAAGCCCGGTAAGTAAAATTTAGTAGCGACATATATGTATGTTGTTAAAATGATGTAGGTTTAAGAGTTTAGAACAATGCAAGAGTGTGGGAAGGGTTTATAAAGCCTTAACATAAATACGTATCACGTTGCTACATCGTAGACTTTTACTTATTGTGGGGGGGCCCTCTGGAACGTACTATAATTTTTTGCAATACAAGTCACATGTTTTTGCATAAATTAGCATGACTGTGACTTATACAGCGAAATAACTTATGTTTTGTTCCCGCATTTATAACCCAATTTTTGGCTGAGATCTGACGATTACATTCATTCGGACATGGAAAATACTGAACACTACCATTTTCAGCCACTAGAGGGCTCTCGAGTAAAATGGCAAGCCACATGTCTCATTAATAGGTAATTCGTCTCACTCCGGAACTCATGGAGTAAACGTTAAATCAGCTGCATTTCGATGCGCCACCAAGACAAAATGCAGCTGAACTGACCATTAAAGTGCATTTATTAAGGAAAAGTTCAACTGAGACACACTTTTACTATAATTTCAAGTAAACAAATGATTGTTTTTAGGTGGTTATCTTGTTAAATTTCGAAGAAATACACAATGAGTCGTTCCTTTGCGTGTTCCCGCAGACGCGAATCGATTTTTGAAATGAAGCTGTTTCGACCGTCAAAGTGCATTTATTACGGAAAAGTTAGACTGAGACACACCTTTGATATAATTCTGGGCAAACAAATTATTGTTTTCAAGTGTTAATCTTGTTAAATTCTTGTTAAAGTCCTCCCGCGTCCGCCATTTGGCAGCTAATCAATTTTTGGCAAAACGCCGACTCACAATTCTGGGTTGCCAGCGCTGACGCGTAATAGATGCGACGTATACGGTGAAGCGACTTATTTGTTGTTTTTTTTTTCTTCCACTTTACTAGACATTTTTGGACTGGTGCAACTTATACGGCGGTGCGATGTGTACAGCGGCAATTACGGTAACCCCTGCAATAAACGAGGGACTACTGTAATCCTTTATGCTGATGATATACGATTTATATATATATGTATATATATATATGTATATACATTTGTAAGGACAATAACCTTTGCAGCTGGTGATTTATGCATCACAGTGGTCAGGGCTTTGATGGTGGCTACAGACAGGCAATCTAATCGTCCTTGTAACACCTGAAAGAAAAAAAAAGGTCATTCGCTTGAACTAATTGATTTTTTTGAAAAGGCAAAAAAGATATATTCTTACTATAAATGAAAAACAAGCATGCAGATGATTATAATCATTAAATATGCTGTCATGACAAACGATCCGCTTATATAAGGCTTTAAAACAAAATATGTCACAAATATAAGCTAATTTGATGCCTTGGATTTAGGACTGGGCGATATATCGAGTATATCCAATAAATCGAAAGTTTTCTATTGTGTAAGAACAAATAGAAAATTAAAAAAATTAAAAGGTATTTATTAGCATGCGTTTCTAATTCACTAATAGTTTAGCTTTTCCCAGGTGCTTCTAATTTATCACAGGTTTCTCCCCCTCCCAGCAACTTTTGTTTCTGGAGAACTGCTCAGTGGTGTTTATGTGTTGGAAATGAGAAGATCTCAGTGAAGCTAGTCATTTGTCAGAGACGGTAAATTCATAAACAAACGATGTGTTTCTAATGTAAACAGTGCTGAACCGTTCACCCGTGAGCAGTTTGAATTTCAGAGGAGAACTTTGAACAAACAGATTAATTACTGGAACTGGATGCTTTTTGAACAAGAGGGATGTCCTTCAATAGGAAAAGAGTGGATTGCCCTATCTGGGTTTGGGGTGAGGAGCTACCTTAAGTGGAGGAGGTCAAGTATTTCGGGGTTTTGTTCACGAGTGAGGGAAGAATGGCGTGTGAAATCCATAAACAGATTGGTACAGCTTCCAAGGTATTGTGGACTCTGTGCCAGTCCGCTGTGGTGAAGGAGGAGCTGAGCTGCAAGGCGAATTTCCCCGTTTAACCGTCAGGCTACATTTCGTTCCTACCCTCACCTATGGCCATGAACTTTGGGTAGTGACCAAAAGAATAAGATTGTGTATACAAGCGTTTGAAATTAAGTTTCCATGCACAGGAGCTAGATCTAATGTGTCATCCTATCTCCCTTAGACATAGGGTGACAAGTTATCAGGGAGCGACTCGGGGTAGAGTTGCTGCTGCTCCACTTCAAAAGGAGCCAGTTGAGGTGGTTCAGGCATCTTGGAAAGATACCTCCCTCGATGCCCACCTGGGGACCGAGATGAAGGAGAGGAAAGACAGGCGACTTGGGACCAGAAAGTCGCGGGTCGACTTCCAGCCATTCCCACATTTCGTGGCATCTCTCAGCAAGACAACTAATCCCTAATTGCTCCCTGGGCGCTTAATCGATTTCATCTTTGTATGGGAACATACAGGGAGGAGGCACCGGGGAAGACCCAGGACACGCTGGATGCTATGTCTTTTGGTTGGACTGGGAACATCTTGGAGTCCTCTCAAAAGAGCAGGAAGAGGTGGCTGTGGAAAGAGACATCTGGGCCTCCCTGCTTAAGCTGCTGCCTCTGCAACCCGACTCCAGTACAGGCGGAAGATAATGAATGGATGTCCGCAGGATCATAAGGTTCCTGGTTTAGGCCAATCACTTTTTTACCATCTACCATACTTTCCGGCGTATAAGTCGCAGCTTGTTTTTTTTTTTGCATAGATTTGTTATTCCTGCGACTTATATGCCAAACTGTACTGTATACGTGTTTTTTTTTTTCCATACTCATAACGCAATTCTTGACTGATGCTTTAAATTTAGAAGAAATGCAACAGTAAGTCCTCTCGTGCATGCTCGCTTCACTCAGCTGGTGCAGGTGGAGGAACGCTGGAGAGCTAGCTAATATGATAAAGCTGCAAAATATTGCAACATTATCCAACAATGTTCAGTCAGGTCATATGGACGGTTTCTTTTGATGCGGAGACATTTCGTCCTTCATCCAAAGGACTTCTTCAATCTGCGGTGACTGGAGATCTCAGGAGAAAAAAAGAAAAGAAAAAGAAACCGTCCAGATGACCTGACTGAAAATTGTTTTATTTTACACCTGGATTACTGAGCATGAACTTTGGTGTTTTGAACCACTTTGGCATGACTGTCTCAGAGGAGTTGATGGGGGAGAGGGCGGGCCCCGGAGGACATCTTAGCACCAGCAAACTGTTTTTTCCACTATGGAGTGTGCCGTTTGTGGGAATCAGTTTTGTTGGGTGGCTCCTCAGATTGAGGAAGCCTTTGGATGAAGGACGAAACATCTCAGCAAAAAAAGAAACCATCCAGATGCCCTGACTGAACATTGTTGGATTTTATACCTGGATTATTGAGCATGGACTTTGGTGTATTGCAACATTAACTTTGGTCGTATCGCCCAGTCCTACGTTTTAAGTTTGATTCAGTTAGTCTGTGAAAGTAGATCACTGGCAACAGTGTAAAAGCTGGTTCGTCGCAGCCGTACGAGCTGACATCAAAGCTCCTGCTGCGACTGTTTACACTGACAATAAACGGAAGTGTCGTCTTTCTGCTCCAGGTCAAAAAAGCAGAAGCACCCAGACGTGACTGGAGCAGGAAGCTCACAAACATCCAAAACACAACCAAGTTACTTCCCAACCCACAGAAACACAAGCACACTTGGCATGCAACACAAAAAAAAAAGCCAAACCATGACACAAACATCTCCATCCAGCTCTGCCTTGCTTGTGTCATATTCCTGTGAACCGTTTAATTAAAAACAGCAAGGTGCCGTAGGCTGGGGGTCCAAAATGGGAGTCTTGAACCAGCTGGGGAGGAACTGTGGCAACAAATCCAACACTTAACGCCTGTGTCTCACCGTTCTGCGGCTGTTGGCGAGGGCATTTGTGAGGGAGCTTCTAAAATATCTCAGAACATTGCAATTGGTTCTCAATTTCTTTACAGAAGTTGTGAGACCTCATCCAAGGACCTTGAATTTTTATCAAGTTTAACTCTTTTAAAATTACCAACAGTCACTTCTGGGACCCTTCACAATTTAGTTTCCGCAAAGTGCATTAGACGTAATGCAACTTTGGAAGGAACTGGCAACAGATGAAACCAACTAGTGATTGAATGAACAAAACAAAGAGCATTGTCATCAAATTGAGACATTAAGAAACTTTGTGACTAAATTGTAAATAATTAATTTTGCTTTTCAATCACAGGAAGGTTGTTAGAATGCCAATTTCTCAGTTTTCAGGTATGTATTTTCCTGGTAGTTTCTCGCCAACAGTCGCCAACCCGATGAGATACCGCCACCCAGTCACCCAGTCCAGATCACAAAGTAGAGCGGATAATAGAAACATGGTGCAAATTGTGATACAAGCACCAAATTTGGTAATCATACCATGATTGTCTTTGAGGCTTTTGTCAAATCTGCCTGAATGGCCGTTTGAAAATCCAAGACGGTGGCCTTTATTTCCAGATGAGCATATTTCCACACAGTAACTATATGGTAATGCAGTGTTTCCCCTAGGTTAGCACTTACCTTGGCAGAGCGCTCATCGGGAAATGGATCAGCATGAGGGAGACAGAGTGCTACATCTGTAGCTATTTAGCTAACGCGTCTGTATTGAATGCAGCTAGCTTAGCGCTACGTCAGTGCCGGAAATTGTTGAGGGGGAGGAGGGCAATTCTGTGGACAGGGCGGGGTGCCCTCCTTGTATAATGAAAGGAGAAACACTGGAAATGCAATTACTTGATCCATTTCAATGATCTTTGTGTGAATTTGTATTTTCTTCTGTCATTAGCCGTCTACTTTGCAAGAGTATTTAGGGATGCACAATATTGGATTTTTGGCTGATATCCGATATGCCAATACTATGTTAAAACTTATTTGGCCAATAACAAATACCAATACTTTTTTCCCCTAGACCTACTTACAAAGACTACATAACCTTCTCTGCTGTGGAATTAAAATACTACATTATGCTGCATGGTCTTTGTCAGTTTGACCTGCTACCAGATGCAGATGCCAAAAAGGCTGAAAATGATGCAACACTTCAACTTGGATTACTGTATGTTTAATGTTAAATTTATTCATGACATTTACTCTAACACAATGACAACACCCGAACAGTGAAAATTTGTTAATTTTCACTATCTAAACTCAAAGGCGCGAA
>JARVGS010000835.1:4314054-4324602 GCA_031762315.1 Hypsolebias antenori | reverse complement strand
GTGAGACAGGTCCCTCTTGTAAATGAGTTCCCGTGGCTCAACGAGGCTAGCCTGTATAAATAAAGGTTGAATGAATTCTCAGTTAATTATTTCGAGTCCATACTGGTCCAGGTTTTATAGTAACTTATCTGACTGCTGTTCACTTTGACAAGACAGTTGTATTTACTGGCCCCTTTTGTTTATTGCGCTTGTTCAGCACTTGTATGTATGGTTTTATATCCCTCCTGCTACTCTTGGGTTACAGTGGTTCACAAGTCTATAAAACTGAAGCCTCATGGGTCATTTTTTGACCCAAGGTTATCTCAAGTGTTCTTAGCCATTTCAACCATGACTCTTAATGTGACTGAGCTTTTTATTCCTTTTTTCTTTCCCCGCCAATACCTCTTTGACAGTAGGGGTGCAGCACCCTCTGCACCCCGACTTCCCACAGCTTTGCAGTTTTTCTAAAACAGCTGTTTCGTAGCTTAAATTTACAATAGTAAACCACTGAATGAAACGGACCATGGTTATGTATTTGTTTAACGTCCAGATGAGGGGCTGGGCAGCAGCGGACGGCATTACGGCTCTGGCTCCCTGGGCTCTGGATCCGTCGGGTCCTTGTACCTGTCGGACAGTCAGGACTGGGTGGTTTCCCCGAGCTGCTCTCCAGACGAAGGCCCAGGCCCAATCAACGCCATCTCCCCCATGCTGGCCGAAGAGACTCTCCGCTATATGAGTAAGTTCATTTCTTCTAGCACTGCTCTAGTCTAGGATTTCATCAGGACAAATGACTTCTAGCTTCTTTTTTTTTTTTTTTTAATCATACAACAGATGAAACGTGAGTGATTCTTTTAATACGGCTCACTTTCAGATGAGCGAAAATCCCTGGGCTTTACTGTGGCTATTATTGGCACAGGGTTTATCTTGATGCTAGACTCTAATCATGTGTGCGAGAGAGGAACATAGATATCCTGCCAGAGTTAAGTGCAGCTGAGTTCAAAGCCGAGGCCAGAGTCACGAGCCTTACTGGGGGTTGGTTAGCGTTGCAGGGTGGACAGACCGAAGATGAAGACAGGACAGTAGTAAAGCGCAATGCCGGTTTTAAAACATCCACAATGAGGAGGCATACGGTAACTTCACTGGAAGGTGAGCGTGGGCTGGATCATTCTATCATTGGTTTTGATGTGGAAAGAGCAACAGAGCGTCAAGTGAGACAGATCCACCTCTTGTTCACGAACCTGCCACCAGGAAAAGATATCTGGCATCTGTGTGTTTGTGTGTTCCTTGAAAAGAAAGGAAGTGGGCAAACCTTGCACGTTGTTTAGTCGTGGTAAGGAGGAACTATGTTAAGCTTCAAAAAGTCAACTTCCTGTTTGTTTTTCCCCACACATGCAACAGTTACAGCACAGATTTACTTGTTGTTTACGTCCTACGTCGACGCAATACGCGCTAACGACCATCCTGCGCTCGAAAATACACGTCAGTATGATATTCAGAGATAGATACGAGGACGTTTTTGCCAAGTGTTCCAGTCTAATATTCCCATGTGCTCTACGTATGTCGTGTAAACTCAAACACCGCCTGTTAATAGCACCAGCAGAGACTCGGCGTGCTAATAATCAAATGAACTTAGACACAACTGCTCGATTTGTAAAACGCACCTGACACTGTTTTAATAACCAAAGATACTGAGACAATGCAAAAATCTGGCTGGTTTCTGGTTTCAAGCTATGCTACATAAAAAAAAAACAACTAAGTAATTGTGTTAATGCTTTTCCTGTGATTTATCTCTTTAACAAGAAGTCAGAGAGACAGTGTGTGTTTTTACTGTTTTACGTTTCAGCTCTTTAGCATTTTTCACACAAAGCTTTTAATTAAAAAAAAAATCAGTAAACAAGTTCTCAGCTTCTTTTTGCAGAGGAAAAACTTTTTACACGAAGGCACGGGTTTCAGCTGTGAATTTTGGAGCTTCGACAAGACGGAGGTTTTTTCCTGTTAGCTTAGCTCGTAGCTTAGCTTCTCGGCTTAGCTGCTTTTACCGATCCACAAACACGATTTTGGACGATTAAAATGGATTTTAAAGAAAAGAGAAAAGGAGGCGTCGGTGAAAAGCACCGGAGTTGAACTTTTTGTCATCCAGGGTCTTCAGTAGAAAGAGAGACACGAAAAAACAAACACTAAAGCCGATCATGTGACTACTTGAGTTATCGTTTATCGCGACAGGCGTAGATGTGTACAGTTCTTTCCCCTCCACCTTTTAAAATTGGTTGCAGACTGTAGGACATGGCAGTGTGGAGCTGCTGTAGATTATTGGTGCCCAAGGTCCAACCACTCACAACACAGGAAGTTCATAGTCCCTCGTTGATCCCTGTCCTGTGTTTGGCTCATGAGCTGGTGTCATTTTGTCTTTATGGAGTTTATTGTTGCCAGAGTTCAACTTTCTATTAAAGTACAACCGACACACTCGTATCTCTGCGAGTGGACTGTGGGGAACTAAATCAAACCAGACTGAGGTCATACGTTACCTGTACCACGACGTTACGCTTCAGGAAAAAGGAAGCGCATACTGAGTCGAGGCTATTTTTAACCGTGGGAGACGGCAGCGGTCAGATCCAGAGGTCACCACGAGCCTCAGATTACCGGACGTGAGCTCATCTGTCGGCAGCAGCTGCCTCGCTCTGCTTTTAATCCTGGCTTACAAGGAGCTCGTTCGAAAAAGACATTGTCTTTGTCCTCTGATGAAATATGAACGCATGCTTTTAACCATAAAATAAGTGTTCAGAATAACGGACGAGTGTCCGGTGGAAAAGGCCTCTCGGTCCAAACAGTCACTTCTCTTTACACAGGTGGAAGGAGAAGCTGAGCAGTGCTGGATGCTGGTGACGCCCACTCAGGTCCAAAAGGCGAAACAGACTAATGAGTAGATTACTCAGACCGTGGACAAACTAATGGTTTTATTTATTGAAGCTCTTCTTCAATAAATCAGCTCCTTCTGTTTCACCTGCTCGGGCTTTTCTCATTCTTCTCTCCAGCTCTTATTTCGTTAAACAAACTGTACATCTGAACTGATCCTTCTTCTCCCTCTCTCACTAGCATATCTTGCTTTGGAGCCCTCTTCTTATTCCCACCTTGGCTCTCAAAGCCTCTCCAAAGGTATCTTTCTCTTCTTACCTGCCTGATCAATTCCCTAACGTCCTCCTTTACAAGGGGCTTTGGTTTTCTGTTTGCGCCTAATGGCTAACCTTCAGCTCGGAGCCCTTCTTTGCTTTTTGCATGTAGGCAATAGATTTGCATGATAACAGTCAACTGTTGCAATAATGCTAAGGTAGTATCTCACTGGGCTGTTTTTGGTGTTAGCAACTCAAATGAGAGAAAACAGGCATACTTTTTGTTTCACTCGCAGAATTCTGAGTGCGACCAGCGAGTCGCGTGGTCACATTTCGCTTGGCCAGTTTTTGAAATATCGCAATCTATTTTCTAGGGGTGGGACTCTTCAGTCACCTCACGATTCCATCACAGTTCAAAGGGCTGCGATGTAATTATAAAAATATAACCAGTGCATTTTGATTACCGTACACTGAATTTTAAACGACTTATCCCAGATAAACACACACAGATATAAATATAAATGCTATAAATATATTCAATATATAAATATATTTTCATGTGTAGCAAAGACTGCACAATAACATCTGTCAAAAAAGTCTAACAATCACAGCCTGTTTACTAAAAATGTAGCATTGATGCTAACTAAACCTTGAAAACTGGGGATGCATGATATTGGATTTTTGGCCGATATCCAAAATGTTAAAACTTACTTGGCCAATAAAGGGGTGGGTGGGGGTGCGGGGGGAAGAAGAGAAAAAAATTTAGGGACGCACAATATTGGATTATTGGCCGATATCCGATATGCTAAAACTTATTTGGCCGATAACCAATACTGATATTTTATATACGTTCCTGTCAGAACAGGCTTATTTGATACAAAAATTGTTTAATAGCTGTAAGACCTGGTGACATATATTCAGTAATAAGAACTTTTAACTTATATTAAATGAAAAGTGTTGTGCCGTAAGACTAATCATGCTAACGGGGCTAACACGATGTCCAAAAGTCTGTGGTAAAATGTCCAAAAGTCTGTGGTAAAAAAAGTTGAGATACTACGTGTAGCATGCGTTTGGGGGTGTCTGCTTCCATTTAAAGCTAGTTTTGCTCCTACCTTTTGACGGCTAGCCGCCTCACTGTAGCGTTGTGATTGTCACAAATGCTTTGTTGTAGCACTTCCTGTGCAGCCTGGGCCACTTCCTGCAAGAACACCATACAATTTATGTCAGAATAAAGGCAAAGTGAAATTATTAATTATGTTAAAAAAAAAAAGTGGTTCCCAACCATGGTCCTTGAGGAACGCCATCCTGCATATTTCAGTCGTTTTTCTGCTCCAACACGCCTTATTTAGTGATTTTATTACTTCTTGAAGTTCTGCCAAAGCCTGTCAAAGCTGGGAAACAACTAAAACATGCAGGTTGGTGTTCCTCAAGGACCAGTGTTGGGAACCATTGGAAAAAAGAAACGTTCGCATGAAATTGTTGACGGTGAAGTTGTTTAAAATGGCAGAAACGCATTTGGGTTCAGACTAGCCGTTAGCTCGTCAACGCTATTTATCCAAACTGAACTCGTTTAAAGAACTTTACAGCTAAATAAGTTTCCATTAAGCTCCACCGTAAAGATTTGCTTTAAGTCAGTGACTGGCTGCAGTTGAACGGTTATCGCTACAACAGGGTCATTTGACTTCAGTTAAGTAGAATATGAGCCGCTCCTTCTTTTAAATGTAGTAAGTTAATACCGCATGCTGGGCTGAAGTGTTGGTTTGGAGTATTAGTGTTTTTTATGTTATTTTATTTGGAGTTTTGTGTGGCTTTGTTGAGTGTACATTTTTGCTAGCCTGTTAGCATTTGTCTAATGTTCCCTCTGATTAGTCCTCAGTGCTGACCGTGTGGAGCAGATGACCAGGACCTACAATGACGTCGACGTGGTCACGCATCTTTTGGCTGAGGTAGGTGACCGTCTTTTTGGCAGAAATCAGTTTTTACGTTCCTCCCGATAAGCCGAAGCCCGTCGTCTGACTGTGCTCCAACCGGACAGCGAGACAGAGACTTGGAGCTCGCGGCTCGGATCGGTCAGTCGCTCCTGCAGAGAAACCACCTGCTGCAAGAACGCAACGAGGCCTTGGAGGAGCAGCTAGCTCAGGCTGTGGACCAGGTATGTCACGTCCAAACGTTTTAAATAGGAATTATAATAAAATCTTTCACCTAACGAGCAATTACCGTAATTTCTGGACTATAAACCGCTACTTTTATCATAGGCTTTGAATCCTGCGGCTTATAGACAAGCGCGGCCTATATATGCAAACTGAATTGAATATGTATGTTTGTTTTTTTTGTGGGCGTGGCTTATATTTGGGTGCGCTCTATAGTCCAGAAATTACGGTAACTTTAAATGATTAAAAACAAGCTTTCGACTTTGTGAAAAGACTGGAAAACAGTTGAAAAGAAGAGCCCGACATTAGGTTTATTTCCTGGTGAGAAATGAGCCATTTTGGTTCCACCTCAAAAATAACGTTGTGCACACTCACACGCAATTCAGTGAAATCATGTTCAAACCGTTAGCACTCAGATTACATGTTGAGAATGACCCTCAGCTACTACCACACCAAATTTGAGTTTAATAACTGTAAAATACAGTGAATTGTAGCTCTTGTGGTGGTAGCTAACGTGGATTAGCCGTTTTGGCCATTTTTTATTAGATTAACTCCAGAAGGTAAAGAGTTGTGAACATGCATCTAGCAATGACTTTCTGAAAGTTTAATGAGAATCCATCCAGTGGTTTGTGACATATTTTGCTAACAGACAAACTGAGCAGACAATAGTTATTGGCCAAGTTTAAACAAAGATCTCGCCTCTGTCATAACAAACCTCATCTCAGTATCTGTAAAAACTGACTTTTAGTCATTTTTGTGTTTCGTTGGCTGTGGCGGCCATCTTGAATCACGTCGAGCTCTTCTCAAATCAACCAGGTCAACCAGCTGCAGCATGAGCTCAGTAAGAAGGACGAGCTGCTGCGGATGGTGGCCAGCGCCACCGAGGAGAGCGAGATGGACTCCGGTGCGTCCACGCCCGTGCAGCACCCCGTGCCGCTGGAGGGGACCGCCGCCGCCGCCGCTCTCAGCCAGCTGGAGTCTCTGCAGAACAAGCTGCAGGAGCTGGAGGAGGAGAACCAGGCGCTGAGGTCTGAGGTACGAGCTTCTGTAAACCTTTAAGGATCTGGGTTCAGATCTGGTTTTACGTGCTTTTACAAACCTAATCTGGAAAAAGTGATGATTTGCAAATCTCATATTTTATTCACAGTGGATCATAATAAACATTTTAAATCATTAAATTAAGAAATTGTTTATTTTTTAATTAGGTAGCTATTATAACTTTTATGACAGCAACTAATCTAAAAACTAGAGAAATTTAATTTCCTGCGAAAATGCAGTGTGAGTGTTTATTGCAGAAGAACTTGCTGAAATACAGCTGAAATGGAAGAACAAGCCCAAGTTAGCAGAATAAAGCGATGAACACACATTTGCTGAAGTGGATTTAAATAAGCAGAAATGAGTCAAACTTGGGCAATTAGCTAAAAGCTGAAATTAGCTAAATTAGCTGAAAAGTAGCTGAAATATTTTAAAAATAAAGCTTTATAAATTATTATTATTATAAAGCAAACATTTTAACAAATGATGCTTAAACTACTTGAAGGCAGTGGAAGGAGCTGAAATGAGCTAAACAGAATGTGCAATTAGCTGATAAAGCTAAAATGTGCACAAAATAGATAAATAGCAGAAAAAGCTGGAACTAAATAGCAGAAATAAGCTGAAAGGAGCATAACAAGCTGAAATTTGTAGAGTGAAGTTAATTAGGCTGAAAGTTACATAAATTACTACAACCATCTTGAATTTATCTGCAAACAGCTGAAATGAGCCAAGAAATGCTAAAAGGTTGGCTGGAAAGGTAGAACAATCTTAAATTAGCAGAAGGAAGTGGAGAGAGCAGAATTGTGCCCATTTAGGTTGAAAGAAGCAAAAATGTGCACAAAAGTGGAAATTATCTGAAAAAAAAAAAAGAAATTTTTGCTGAATTAGGCTGAAAAATGTTGAAATGAGCGCAAAATATGTGGATTTAGCTGAAATAGCATAAAGTGCTGAAACTAACATAAATAAGCTGAAATTAGCAGAATGAAGTTAGACAAAGGCCAAAAATGTTGTAGTTAGCAGAAATATTCAGAAAGAGCTCAAAACAGTTGAAAGTAGCTGAAAAAAGTATAAATTTGCAGCAAGAAAGAAGCTGAAGCAAAACAAAAAGTGAAAGGAGCAGTAAAAGGTTGTAAACACATCTAAAGATTTGAAGGATGTAAAATGAGCTCAGTTCATTTTCTACGTATCTTCTCGTCTTCATGAACAGAAACGTTTAGACTTTTTAACTACGAAGCCATGGAGGCAGAATTGTCTTGCTGAAATATGCAAGACCTTCACTGAAAGACATCATCTGGATACATTGTTCTTAAGCTGTGTTTACTTTTCTGCATTGATGGTGCCTCTCAGACTGTGTAAGCTGCCCATGCGACTGGCACTAATGCACCCCCATACCAACAGAGAGGCAGAGATTTGAAACGTGTGCTGATAGGCTGGCGTCTGTTTTCAAAAACAGTTTCAAATTTTGATCCGTCTGACCACAGTTTTATTTTTGGTCCAGAGAAGACAGCCAAAGCTTTCAAATGGCTTCTTCTTTGCCTGATAGAGCTTTAATCAGCGTTTGTGGATGGGGTGGTGTGTTTACAGACAAAGATTTGTGGAGGTGTTGCTGAGCCCATGCAATGATCCGAATCCGACTGGTGCAGTGACCCTCGAGGGCCTGAAGATCATGACCATCCAATTTATTTTTGTCTTCTTTGCAGACAAAAAAATCTCTGGATTCTTCAAAATTTTGTTGTTATTATTACAATGTTTCCCCTAGATCAGTTCCCTTCGCGGGGCGCTCGTCATATTTTATTTTTGTTGAGGGGTGGGGGGTTTTATGGAGGACGAAACAGAGTCTCGTCTGTGTTGCCCACTTGCTAGCTTAGTGCTACATTGATGCCGGTTATTATTGGCCGGAGGGTTGAGCAGAGCGGTACGTCAGTAGCATTTTTGCTAGCGCATTTGGCATCCCACGCTACATCAATACAGACAGTTGTCGACGGGGGAGTAGGGTGGGGTCGGTTCTGTTGGCGGTGCGCCCCGCTTGTATAATGGTAGGGGAAACACTGTACTGTATTATGAAATATAGGAAACGTGATATTCAAAGTCTTCAACTGGTTTTAGGTGCATTTTTTGCAGACTGGTGAACCACAGCCCATCTTTACTTCTTAGAGGTTCAGAGTTACATTCAGTCTGGGTTTATGTTACGTTTCTGGAATTGGTATTGCGAAAAATATAAACGAAAACTGTAAAACACATCTAAAAAAACTTTATTTAACTCAAAAAAGTTAACAAGTCTTGCTCGAACTTGTTACGATGTAGACATTTTGTGCAATGCTGGAACAAAAACGATCATGCTTGCTCTGCTAGTAAATGACCCCCACCCCCTGGTTGTGTTATCTTTTGACCTTGCAGGCATGTCAGCTAAAGAGGGACACTACGACGTATGAGGAGAAGGAGCAGCAGCTCGTGAATGACTGTGTCAAAGAGCTACGTGAGTTCGATGCACATGGACACAAAACTAGCAACTAGAGCCCGACCGATATGGAAATTCTCACACTCGCTGAAACCGATACGGGGGTGGGGGTGGGGGGGGCAGGCCAATGCCGATAACCAATATACTGTAATGGCTGAATTTTTTTTTTTTTTTAGCTTTGTCCACCCCCAAGAATCAAAGTAAACCGCTACTTTTAAACCTGTTTTAACACTTGAAGTCTTCCTTTATCGTTCTGGATAAAGTTTTACAAGGCAATAGCCTATGCTAGGTTTTCTAAACGTTAGCTTGCTAACTTGAGAGGCACGTAGCTAATGACAAGCAGGTTGAAGGATTGAAGAGTTTATTATTGTTGATTTGTTTTACAAATACGTTAACATAAACTTACCATGCCCTGATCAGCAAAATGTGCTACACAGTATTGTTCCCTGCTTCAGCCGTGCTGAAAGTGAAACTTAAGTGAACGGCCATGACTTGAAAGTTGTCTTCACGCGTCCTCTGCTGGATGCATCGTACAATTATGCTTTTGCAAGGAAGGACACGGCTCATTCCCAGTATTTATATTGGTGCGTAATGGAACAGTTATCACCGATACGATATATATCGACCTAATATATCGGCCCTACCGATGTATCGGTCAGGCTCTAACAACCATTCTCAGGTCAAAAAACTCACTTTAACTCTGAGTTTCTGTTCGTGTTGCATCTTGCTGCAGGTGAGTCCAACAGCCAGATGGTGTCTCTGTCGGACAAACTGTCCCAGAAGAGCGAAGAGCTGCTCAGACACCAGGAGGAAATCGCTCAGCTGCTCTCCCAGATAGTAGAACTGCAACACAGGGTGAAGGAGGTGAGGGGATCATGACGTTTGTGTTACTTTAATCATTAATTTAAAAAAAAAATCTCATCTTGTGGTTTGTTTATCTGCAGCTGGCTCTGGAGAAAGAGGAGCTCAGGATCCACCTTCAGGCCTCCAAAGATGCTCAGAGGCAGCTCACAGCAGAGGTGCGGCATCGTTAGTGCAGAGTTAGCCTTTATTATGAGTCATTACTATTGAAACTAGCTGGTTCCACGCTCTGGGAAATGGTGAGGCAGAGAAAAAAACACTTTTGCCAAAAGAAAAATGAATTGCTCAAAACGGGAAGGGAAAAGTGAGGCTACAAGGAGCAGAGGTCATCGATGTCTATGTATTTATACACATACCTGCAAATGTGTTGCTTTTTGGGGAAAATCACCAATTTCAATTAAAAGTATGTCATTTACGTGAATCATCTAGATCCGAAGAGTTTTTATTTTATTTGTGGGGGGAGGGGGGTCAGAGGTGTGGTAGATGGCATAATTTCCCATTCACTGGATTTACATAGCAGTAAGCTAGCACTACGCAAGTCACGCTCACTAGTTCGTAACCTGTGCTCGCAACAAGGCTCGCTTTAGCTCGTAAGCGCTAGCCATCTTCTATGCACACCAGGATTTATCGACCGGGGTAGAGGTGGTGTTATGACTATAACAGAAGCAGAGTGCTACGCCTGTATCTTAGCTAGCGCAACTATGTTGCACGCCACTAACGTAGCGCTATGTATTTAAGAAATGAGTTTCAGCTATTAGCAAAATGCTCTGCTGTATTTGGTTTCTGTGGATGTTGCTTGTTTATTTTTTATTTTTTGGTTGACGCCATCTTTCCTAATTAAATTAGGATATGTTAGTACGGTAAATACATTCTTTACTTGAAGCATGCTTGCTTTCCCCCAATTTTCTTCTTGGTGTATACCAGAATGTTTAATTTACATGTTAAAAATCACGGGGGG
>JARVGS010000835.1:4102639-4119237 GCA_031762315.1 Hypsolebias antenori | reverse complement strand
AGTTAGAAAACCAACCAATGGTGTGATCTGAGAAACCGATTTCTGAGAGTTTATGACACAAGATGTTATGATCCACAAGTTAGATGTGTTGCTGCTGCAGATCCATTCTCTGTGAAACAATGCCCACACACAGCTTTGGATTTGTTCACGTCTTTTAACAAGAAAGCCATAACGTTCCCAAACAGGAGACCTCAACGAGATGCTAGGCTGCTAATGCTGCAAGATAATAGCGCCGTGCTGAAACACGCCTCGGAATTTTAGTTCCGCGGTGCACATATTCTCCAGTTAATAACGTTTAATAAGTGAAAAAATAACCGAAACGGTACACAGGTGGACTGAACGGAACGTGCCGTACCGAAACTGTTCGGTACACCCACGTGTACCGTTACATCCCTACCATGTACCCATCCATCCATCCATCCACAGTATCCATTCATCCTTCCATATCATCAGAAGGTCAGCTTGCCCACCAAATGTGCAACTCCCCTCCTGAACAATCAAAACTGTTTTAAAGTGACAGCATGATAGTTGTGCTTTTTTTTATTTTATCTGGCAACCCTGTAGCACAAACGGTGTAACATATGCAGATAACTGAGTTGTGTTTTCTGCGCAGGTGAATGTAGAAAGTGTGTGTGAATTGATGTGGAGGTGAATTCAGCAGCATGGATCAGTGTGAGGACAGAGAGGAGGGAGTCCCCCCCTCTAAAACCTCTCCGGGTCTGGAACATGAGAGTCAGAGCAAGGCTCAGGGGTGAGATGACCATCTCTAGAACTGTCCAGGACTCTTCTCCATGTCAGAATATGTCAACAATTTGTCTATTTTTTTACAGGAAGACAAGTAAACAGAAATATGAACCTGAGCCTGAACCCAGCTGTTTGTCCTTTAAGAGCAACACGTCAAAGGATATTATCGTTGAGTTTAAATCGGATCAACCTCCGGCAGAGAGGTGAGCTATATCTAAACGTTGTAACTGTGTCAAACGTCACCAAGTCAGTCAGATTTTGTTTTGAAACTTGATCCCAGACAGAGCGCTCCGCTTTTATTTTCCCCGAGCTCCACATTTTCAGAGAAACCACCCAAACGTTATGTTACACACGAGTAAAAAGTTCCACATTTCAACAATAAAATGTTCCCAACCCTGGTCCCTGAGGAACACCATCCTGCATGTGTCCTGCTCCATCACGCCTGATTCAGTGATTTCATTACTTCAAGTTCTGCATCCATTCATTCAGATCAGCCGAGTCAAAGCCGAGAAACAAGTAACACATGCAGGACGGTGTTCCTCAAGGAGCAGAGTTGGGAATCATTGATTTATAGAAACAGATACTTTGTTTGCACCTTCACAGCTCACTGAAACGAGTCTTAACTGATTTCTCCACAGAATTGACGACCAAAGCTCAGAAGGTTCCAGTGTTGAGTCTGTCCAGATGCATCAAAGGGGGCTGGACTTGATATTTACGGTCTTTTTCCTATTAATTGTATTTTTTACAATCCTCTTCGTGCTACACTTATAGACCAGTGGAGTGTCAGTCTGTTTATGGTGGATCTGATGTCTGGCTCCACGGTTTCATCCTGATGATGTCATCTAAACGACGTTCTGTTTCAGGAGCTGCGGAACAACATCAAGACCTTCGTGGATAAAGAGCTGGGGAAAATGCAGACGGCTCTGAGTTCAGATTTTCCAGAATGCTCAGAGAGTCAGCGGGAGGATGACGAGGAGTTGGAGTGTGAAGACAAGGAGCAGCAGAGGCTCGTCAAAGAGGCATTTTTGAATATTGCTGTGAAGTTCTTGAGAAGAATGAAGCAGGGGGAGCTGGCTGACTATCTACTGAGCAGTAAGAGAATTTCTAGATTTAGCACGTCGTCAAACAGATTGTTTCCAAACCATTACAGTGGGACTATTACCCAGTAATAAGCAAAAATATGGGTATTTTTCCTTAAATATTGTTTTGTTGAAAACTTTTCTGTTATGTTATCAGCTTTATACTTTACACTAAATCTATAATTTAGTGTTCGGTCTATTAAAATGAAGTCTGTTACGTTTCCATTTGAAAACGATCATTTTCATTTTAGTATTGGAAGAAGAAATATCTTTGTCCCCCGTCACGAAGTAAAAAGCGGGAGTTGGAAATACTCTCGGTTTATCTGTGCATGTTGCGAGCGCGATAATGTGGGGGTGGGGGGGAGTGAATTGACAACTTTTTCATTTTGGTGGGCGACTGCATCCTGGTGTAAAGAAGGTTCCTTTCAAAAAATGGGTTGCCATGTCAAAATCCCAAGATGGCCACCACCATCCACACATTATACTATATATATCAGTGTTTCCCCTAGTTCATTTGTCTTGGCAGGGCGCTCAGCTCTTGGAGGATGTTCTGTCGACGGGGGTGAGGGTGTGTGAGGTTAGAAACACACGCTACTTTTGTGCCAGCAGTTGACTGGGGTGGGGGAGGAGGGTTGAAGGACAGTTCAGTAGGCAGGGCGCTTGTTTCTGTTGAATGGGCAGGGCACCCTCCTTGCATAACGGTAGAGGAAACACCATGATACTTTGTGCGTCGACATTCGTGGACTCACTCATTCATGGGTTTTCAACGTAAGATTGTACATGACACACGATTGGCTGATTGATGGAGGGCGACCAACCAGAGCATTGTGCTGAGGGGCAGACTGGCCATCGGGAGCACTGGGACATTTTATGGTAGCCTGGCCCGCTCAGTGATCGCAGAGGGGCCCCTCCTTTCTCTTTCTGAGGCTGTCTGTCACAGCAGAGCAGACACACACAACAGTTGGGTGTGCAACCTGTTGTGTGTCTCTGCTGTGACAAGATAGCCTCAGAAAGAGAAAGGAGGTTAGGGGGTGGGGTCTGTCTTTCCCCATCGCTACTGCTCAGGGAGCATCAGTGGGCGGATACCTGAGTGAGCGGCATGGATTGTTTATTTAAAATAATCAAGAGCGACCCGAACCGAGTCTTTGATCCAGCCTCTGGCAAGCACTGAGCAGGCCAGGCCACCGGGAAATGTCCCAGCGCTCCCGATGGCCAGTCCGCCCTGACGATTGGCTCAGTAACGGTATCATCGGTCTGTCTGCTCTATTCTGCTGTGCTCTTTTAGAGCGTTAAGAAAGTTTAGAACATTAAGAACATTGCAAGACTGTGGAAAGGGTTTATAAAGACTTAAGATATACATATACTAAAATAAATATAACGTCCCTCTTTCGCGGCATTTCATTTTTCGCGAGGGTGTCTGGAATGTAACCCCCACGATAAGTGAGAGGGACCTAATAATCAATAACCCTGGGTTTTATCAGTATCAAAAACCATCATAAATACAGTATGAGCAATACAAGTACATGTTTTATCATTACTACAGTAATACAAGTTCATTATATACATAGAATCAAGCTCATTATTTGAGTACTTTTAAATATTCCTAATATTAAAGGTCCTAAAATTGCACCTTAGCACAAATAGCATTTCACCATCTCAATGTACCTTCAATTTAAACACTTCCATGTTAACACTAGGAGCTAGTTACTTATTGCAAGAGGCTTATTTTCATTATCCAGATCAATACAAATGCAGGTGTTCAGAAATAGTATAACACCATCCATGACATTTAGTATAGAAAAGTATTAACGTTTGATAATTATTTTTCTATAAGTACATTCAAATAAACGTAGCAATATAGTACTGATTTAGCACAGAGCCCAATACAATAACCTGGAGGCTAGTGCTAGCATGCTAGCTCCAGAAAAAAAAAACTCACCAGTTCCACACAGTCAGCTAAAGGTTTTGTCACAAACAGAGATGTCTAAAAGTTGAGAGGCATATCAGTCAGAAATGGCAACATAGGTATTAGATAAAGAGCTTTCAATAGCTTAGAGCCTACCTGCAACATAGTCTGGTTGTGAGAGTGTCATTGCATGATCGTTTGTGGTGGAGGGGATCTAGTCCTGGACCAGAAGCACGGTCCGTACAGTGTGACTGTATTCAGGGCGCTGGAGTGGTGCGCCCAGAATCTTCCTATCTCTTGTAATGAAGAGGAGCTAACGGCACATGTACAACTTTTAACAAGAGTCTATGGGCAAAGATTCTAGCATCTCCAGGGCGGAAATGCGTCATCAATCAGAGACAACGTTTTTGAAAGGAACAACTTTACTCATCATTAATTATAAAATATTTATCTTACACAACAAAAAAATATATATACTGTACATATATTTCAAAATATATATATATATATGTTTTTTCAGTCTTCATGGTGATTCATGGGTGGTTTGAATGGTACGGCGGCACCCTAGCGCCCCCTCTTGACCAGCCGCCACTGCATATATGGCCACCTCTATCAGTTCAGAAAACCTTGCTTTCTTTTTTTTATTGCTTAAAATTGTAGTTTTCTCAAGTGATTGGGTGGCTGACGATTAATCTATGGCAGCCAAGACAACCATTGGCCACCCCCTGGCTCGTCATTGCACTTGATGGTGGATAAAATTGCCCCCTCCGCTCGCAAGGATCCATCATTCTGCGCCGTCTCGAACTAGCAAAAAACACCTACCTATCTTCTTCTCCACAGTGTAACTTCTACCAACTTTAATATCTTGCACCAAAAACATTAACGTTTACTTGCATTTTCTGTTCAATTCCAGTCTAGAAAAACACTCATGTCAAAAACTACAAACATTCACTGTTTAAATCCTTCAGTGATGGGGGACATCAGTGTACCATGGTTTTAGCCATTGTTTTGATCTGCTTGAGAGGGTTATAGAATTGAACAAGACTGAGAAGCTGTTGATTTAGTGCTCCCATTTCTTATTTTAGGATCTCCTGTCATGTGCCAGAGTAAACTCAAATCCAAGATGAAGACGAAGTTTCAGTGTATGTTTGAGGGGATCCCTAAAGCAGGAAACCCAACCCTTCTGAATCAGATCTACACAGAGCTCTACATCACAGAGGGAGGAACTGGAGAGGTTACCGATGAACACGAAGTCAGACAGATCGAAGCAGCATTCAGGAAACCACACAGACCAGAAACAGCAATCAGACAGGAAGACATCTTTAAACCCCCACCCGGAAGACATGAACCAATCAGAACAGTGATGACGCTAGGAGTGGCTGGCATTGGGAAAACAGTCTTAACACGAAAGTTTACTCTGGACTGGGCTGAAGACAAGGCCCACAAGGACATCCATTTCACATTTCTCTTCACTTTCAGAGAGCTGAACTTGGTCAAAGACAAACAGTTCAGCTTGGTGACGCTTGTTCATTACTTCTTTACCGAAACCAAAGAAGCAGGACTTTGCACGTTTGAAGACTTTCAGGTTGTGTTCATCTTGGATGGTCTGGATGAGTGTCGACTTCCTCTGGACTTCTGTAACACTACAATCCTAACTGACCCTAGAAAGTCCACCTCGGTGGATGTGCTGCTGACAAACCTCATCAGGGGGGACCTGCTTCCCTCTGCTCGCCTCTGGATAACCACACGACCTGCAGCAGCCAATCAGATCCCTCCTGTGTATGTTTGCATGGTGACAGAAATCAGAGGGTTCACTGACCCACAGAAGGAAGACTACTTTAAAAAAAAGTTCATAGAAGAGAAGCAGGCCAACACAATCATCTCCCACGTGAAGAAATCACAAAGCCTTTGCATCATGTGCCGAATTCCCGTTTTCTGCTGGATCACTGCAACAGTTTTGGGAGATGAGTTCAAATTCAAAGATGAAGAAAGGCTGCCCAGTACCTTGACTCAGATGTATACTCACTTCTTGGTGGTTCAGACCAAAATAAAGAAGGTCAAGTATGACAAAGGAACCGAGACAGATCCACTCTGGAGTCCAGAGAACAAGAAGATGATTGAGTCTCTGGGAAAACTGGCTTTTGAGCAGCTGCAGAAAGGAAACCTGATCTTCTACGAATCAGACCTGACAGAGTGTGGCTTCGATATCAGAGCAGCCTCGGTGGACTCAGGAGTGTTCACACAGATCTTTAAAGAGGAGAGAGGGCTGTACCAGGATAAGGTGTTCTTCTTTGTCCATCTGAGTGTTCAAGAGTTTTTGGCTGCTCTTTATGTCCATCTGACCTTCATTAATTCCAAAGTCAATTTGCTTGAAGAAGAAACAATTCCCCAGGAGACTGTAATAGGAGAAGATAAAGATACAGAGAAGACATTTTACCAAAGTGCTGTGGACAAGGCTTTACGGAGCCCAAATGGACACATGGACTTGTTCCTTCGTTTCTTCCTGGGTCTTTCATTGAAAACCAATCAGGAGCTCCTTCAAGGTCTGCTGAAACAAACAGGTACCTCACAGACCAATCAGGAAATAGTCCAATACATCAAGGAGAAGTTTAGTGGAGACTTGTCTGCTGACAAAATCATCAATCTGTTCCACTGTCTGAATGAACTAAATGAGTCTTCTTTAGTAGAGGAGATCCAAACAGTCCACAGTTCGGGAAGCCTGACCACAGATCAACTGTCTGCTGCTCAGTGGTCAGCTCTGGTCTTCTTCTTACTGTCATCAAAAAAAGACCTGGACGTGTTTGACCTGAAGAAGTATTTTAATTCCGAGAAGGCTCTTTTGAGATTACGATTAGTTGTTGAGTCATCCAACAAAACTTTGTAAGTACACATAAAGGTGGATTTAGTTACTACATCGTAAACTTGCAGCAGGTGAACAAGATAAATTCTAACTACTATTCTTTTGCCTCCCCAGATTAAGTGTCTGTAATCTTTCAGAGATAAGCTGTCAAGTCCTGTCCTCAGTTCTCAGTTCCCAATCTTCTTGTCTGAGAGAGTTGGACCTGAGTAACAATGACCTTCAAGATTCAGGAGTGGAACTTCTGTCTAAAGGACTAAAGGAAAAACACTGTGTCCTGGAAACTCTAGGGTGAGGTGTCAACCAAGTAGTATAATGCTCTCTACAAAGTTTAAACTCTGTGAATTTAGCTTTAACTTATTCACCTTCATGAATCGACATTGTTTTGTTTTGAATATTGGCAAATAATAGCTTGTCATGTGTTGATGGCAATTTTCCCCTGGTAAGGCCTACTGTATGGAAAAGTGGTTCTGGGCAACGAACCAGATAAACTGTGATTTAGCAACCCTTGTAATGGTTTTGAGGCCAAGAGACCAAGCCATACCCAAATTGGGGTTACCAGGGCCTCACCTAGGAGCCTGGTCAAAAGAAGATTCTTTGGAAAGTGCATGGTGGACCCTGTAGAACCACTTATGCAAGAGGCTTTATAAGGAACTATTGAATTGTGAAATGGACATAAGTCAGTAAAGGAGACCTTTGAAGTCTTATCCTTGGTTGCTGAAACTGGTTTTAAGAGTGTGGAACATGACTTTACAAATAAGATTACCGCCCAGGTTTGTGCAGGAAGTTAAGTATTGTATAGCCTGGTTCACCTTAACCCACAGGATGGGTCTTGAGCCGAAACACTGGGCCAGTTTGTGGACTATATTCTACTCTAGAGTCTGAGACAGAGTGAGGGTATGCTTCCTTAAAGCTCCCTTTCTTGCTGACCAAATACTGGAGTTTTTCCAGGTGAATAAGAGGGTGGCCTGCCTTTTGAACTCAGGTGGTAGAAAGGGTCACAACTATTGTTGGTGCTCATGTACCTAGCTGTAGTTCAGAGCAGATAGCATTTTTGGAGTCAGTCGGCAAAAATCCATCAGGTGACTTGGATGTCTTACTGGTAGAAGGTACTGTATATCAGGTCAAATCTGACCTGAACCAGAGTGGTGTTTTGTTGTTGGACTTTTCTGCTAGTTCTTGTTTGTCCATAACAAACATGATGTTCAAGCATAGGGGTGCCCAAAAGTGAATGCTAGTGACAGCCTGGGTTGAACACCAATTGATTTTGTAGTTGATCGTTAGACCTGCCGTGGAACATTCTGGTGAATACAGGAGAGAGAAGCTGAGCTGTCTGGCGGTGAGCTGGATCAGATGTGAGGGAAAATGCCGAACAAATGCTTTTAAGCCAAACATTTACTGACAACATGCTTGGAGCACCTATAAGTACACAAGTATAAGTGCTATATGTGTTGTCATCATTGTATGTTTGTATACAATGATAAAATGAGTTCTCTGCATTTAACCCATCACACTTGAAATACACTCGGGTGGAGCAGCGGGCAGCTATGTACGTAAGCACCCGGGGAGCAATTGGGGATTAGATGTCTTGCTTAGGGACACCATGACATGTGGGCATGGCGGGGAGTCGAACCATGACTTTCTGGTCCCAAGCCAGCTGCCCTACCTCTACACCATCTCAAACCCTACCCACCTGGTAGAGGCCCCAGTCCAGAAGAGCTTCAACTCCCATGGTGGTGGGACAGCTGAGATGAATACTGTCCTACAGAGTTTGGTTAACTTGTTGAGACTATGGAAGTAGCTAAGATGTATTGGCAGGCCAAGGAGACTGCAGCTCTTATAGAAGAACTCAGGAACATGAGAAGAGTTTGGTGCGGCTATGGAGAAGGATTTTTAGTTGGCCTAAAAGCAGTTATCACTTGATGGTTTGCCAACTCTTTATAATGAGGGGTCATTGCAGCAAGCACTATCAGTGGAGCTGAGGTTGATGAGATAGTCTAACAACTCTGTTGACAAAGGTCCAGGAAAGGATGAGATTGGTTTTGAGTTCCACAAAGCCATGGATGTTGTTGGGCTGTCTTGGCTGGCACACCTGTGAACCACTGCGTGGAGGTGGGCAACATTGCCTTTGGACTGGCAATTTCAGGTGGTAGTTAGCATTGGGCAATAAGTCGTGCAGATATTTGCCACTCGGTAACACAACAGTGATGTCCCACAGCTGTTCATCTTGCTGTCTGATGTAGGACTGGATCAACGCCTGACAGTCAAAAGTTTATTTATATAGCACATTTACAATGTCAGCTAACCAAAGTGCTTCACAATAATTACATCATAGATAGATACATGATAAAATATATAAAAATGAAAGCAAGATAGATGCTTTGCTTGCTGGACTTAAACGAGTTGGACTGCATCCAGTCAGGGTGTGTTGCACTGTGTTATGGTTTGGATTTGAATTGTACATTTACAGGTCAAAGGAGAGCACCAAAAACGGGGTTTCAGCCCTTTACTAAGAGCTGTTCAGTCTCACAACTATCGTGAGAGTTTGGTTCACTTTGCAAGTAAGTAAGTGAGACCTACTTTGTAAACGGTAACAAACAATCCAACCCCAGTACATATACTAAAAGGACTAAAAGGTCAGTGGGGGAAAAATACTGTTGAAATAGGAACTGTCATTGAGAGGTTTGCAGCGCAATCAAAAATAATAAAGAATGCGTAATGGTCCTGTAAACTATTTTAAGTCCAAAAAAGGGCAAAAGTAAGAGTCTGTTTTGTGTGTCTGCAGCCTGTCAGGGTGTCTGATCACCAAGGAAGGCTGTGCTTCTCTGGTGTCAGCTTTGAGATCCAACCCCACTCATCTAAAAGAGCTGGACCTGAGCTACAATCACCCAGGAGAGGAAGGAGTGACGATGCTGTCTGCGCCGGATCAACCCTGGAAACCTTACTTACTCAGGTATTAGGGATGTATGATATTGGATTTTTGGCAGATATGTTAAAACTTATTGGGCCGATAACAGTTACCGATATTTTATACACTTTCCTTTGTCAGAACATAGCCCTCTTATTATTGACAGTCATATGATATGCATAGCACTTTAACTTATATTAAATGAAAAGTGTTAAATGTTATTTTTTAGCATTAGTCACCTGCAATGCTGAGGCTTGTTCCAGGTTCCAGCTGCAGTGTGGGATCCTCTGCACTCCTGTGCATGAAGGACAGACTTTTTAAGTTCAAAGTTTTTGTCTAAACATTGTTGCTGTAAGACTAATCATGCTAACGGGGCTAACACGACGTCCACTTGTCTGTGGTAAAACTCACCCTGGTGCTATCGGCTATTACCGGTAGCTTCTCAACGACGTCAGAAACGGCAGCTTGTAACTCGGGTAAGGCTAAAATATCTCAGACTGGGGACGATGTAGCGAAGCTCAACGTAGTCCAAAAATCTTCGGAATCTGACATCCTCAGCAAAAAAAAAAACCTTTCACACCGCCGACATTTTGGCTTCTTCCTCTCCGCCATGATCAGATCAGGTAGGCGCACGTGACGTCATCACGTTGTGCTGCCGCTGCAGGTATTCTTGTCACTGCGTTGTCGTACAAAAACAACACTTTTTTTTTATTGGTGAGTTATTTTGATGGAATGTCCGATATTTTAACTTTAACGCTAATATCGGCCGATACCATGTTGATAATATCATGCATCTCTATTTGAGACGCCCACAACAGCTGTGATTATTTTAAAGAAAGTTTCTAACACTTAAAAAAAAAACATGTTTAAAACTCAAGCCACCAGACGGTGAGCCTCTTCAACTCACCCCAGAAAACTGAACAGTCCCGCAACATTTTGGGACCTCCTGGTGAATGCCGTTTGTTAACTAGACACAAGCAACTCCTCCACCCTGCAGCTGTAGTGCATGTAAAAGTTGGTGCGGTGCATGTGGTACTCTTGTTTGTTGTGTTCAGTTGTTTGAGAAGTCCCTGAATCCTGCTAACAGTTCCTTTAAGCTCTTAACTAGTGGAGCTGTAAACAAGTCAATAAAGCTGTAAGCTTTAAACTGCTGTGCTGTTTGGAAGTCGTTCAGACCATTACAAACTATATTTACTGTCATTTGATGAACTCATTCAGCTGTTTTATGTAACTGACCTCTGAACTCTCAGACTCCACAAACTTCATGTTGAGGAGGTCTGAACTTTGAATTCTTTAAAGTGAAGAGTTTCTCCTCTTCGGTTTGTAGTTTGGGAGGTTTCTTCCTCCCCCTCTCAGTGAAATGCAGCTGATTTTTAATTTATTTATTTGTTTTTGTGCTCGGCTATTAAACGTGCGCGTCTCCGAGCGTACAGGACCTTCAGTTTGTTGGCTTTCATGGGGAAAAGGATAAAGTGATGAACGATTGTGGGGAAACAGGCTCCGGTCACTTCCTGCCTCTGTTTGGATAAAAGTTGCCTAATTCGGCTCTTTGGACTGAGTCGTAGATCAAACGATGCCCTGAAGCGTTACAGCTGAGACGTTTATCTCCTGATCAGTCCAAACAGAGGACAGAGTGTGCTGAGTGGACTGTGAGGCAACTGAGGCCGGTTCAATGTGATGAATCTAACACCGAGGTGTGTTTTTAGACCGTAAGGTGTTGAGCTGCTTCTGCACCGTCTGATGGTTTGATTTGGCCCCAAAATGTTGGCCCTCGGTTGTTAGATCCATCAGAAAGTTGCCAGCTCTCACCCACTTGCCCAGCATTTACCACCGTCTTGTCTCTTTGCAAACACAATGTTTGGTTTTATGATGTTCCTGATGCTTGAACTCCTCAGGCGGCTCCAGACCGGTCCAGGTGATCATCACCGAGGCGGGGAAACAGCCCGACTCCCACCCCATCCAGTGGAACCCTCCGTCGTCCACCCACATTACGCAGTACATCCTCAAATGGAGACTCGTGAGTCACACTCTTGGTCCTCAGTCCTTCATGAATGAACTCTTTGAGTGAATTTCTTTTTCCTAAAACTTGACTTTAAACGGTGGAAGTTTTGAACGAAGCCACGGGTTTTTGCTGATTTTGTTCAGTTTGAGCAAACAGTGATTAGGAGGAACACAAACACAAATCCACTGCTGCTCTAGCTGAGTTTAAGATAAATATTTGCTTCTTCGAAGTCGTTTTCTGCTCTTGGATCAACTTTTTCCATTCATTTAACCTTTTATTTATACAGGTTAGTCTCTGTGAGACTTTGAAGGCTTTAAATAAGTTAAAGCTTCAATAAAAAAGGCTAAAGAAATTGTTCTCAATCAAAAGGCTTTAATTCCAGTTCTGTAAACCTTCCATGAATGTAAGAAAATGTGCACAGGTAGAGAAAAATCACCTTTTGAATGATGTTAGGGTGAACTCAGATGCTGGCTGTTGTACTGTCTTAGTGCTCCTGGAGCTTTCTGCTGCGTTTGATACAGTTGATCATGATATTCTTTTGAGCCGACTAAATTATTGGTTAGGTGTTAGAGACATTGATCTGAGGTGGTTTAAATCTGATCTTCATGACAGAACTTTTTCTGTAATTTCTGGCAATAATTCCTGCAGTTCAGCTTCTCTCACCTGTGGTGTTCCCCAAGGTTCTATTCTTGGGCTACTATTATTTTTCCATTTACATGCTACCACTTGGTCAGGTTATTCATAAATTCAATGTCTCTTTTCATTTTATGCAGACGATTCACAGATTTATTTGACTCTTAACCCATCAGACCTCTCTACACTCAATAAACTTACCCTCTGTCTTGCAGACACCTGGATGTCTGATAATTATCTTTCACTCAACAATGATAAAACTGAGGTGATGTTTGGACCCAAGACCAAAAGGGATTTCGTAGTTCATTCCCTTTCTCAAATTAGGAGCACTGCCAAAATCAGAGCATTTATCTCTCTAACTGATGCAGAAATGTCTCCTGCCATCTTGATTATTGTAATTCTTTATTTTTTGGTCTGCCCTAAAGTTCTCTTTATCATCTTCAACTAATACAAAACACTGCGGCTAGAGTTCTCACAAGTTCCCACAACTATCAACACATCACTCCTGGTCTGTCCTCATTGCATTGGCTCCCTGTGGTTTTTAGGATTGACTTAAAAAAAATTTTTAATCCCTGAATGGTCTTGCACCATCATATCTATCTGAACTTCTTACCTCCTATATTCCTTCTTGCAATCTCAGATCTGTTATTACGTTCCACTCCCAGAGCTCGACTGGTGACAGAAGGAGGGAGGGCTTTTATGGTCAGGGCTCCTAATTTGTGGAATGTTCTTCCTCTAGATAATAGACAAGCCTCTTCATAGTCTTCTTTTAAATCAAATTGGTTAAAACTTACTTGTATAATGAGGCTTTTAATATCTGAATTTCTTCATATTTTCATTTTCATGTTGTCTTATATTGTTGTGTATTTTAATTGATTTGGTATACTTTTTGTGTTTCTGGTGTCATTTTTTTGGTGTTGTTTTAACTGATTAATGTGAAGCACTTAGTAACATTTGTTTAAAAAGTGCTATACAAATAAAGTATAATAATAATAATAATAATAATAATAATAATAATAATTATCATTATTATTAATTTTATTTTTTTATTTTATTTTATTGAAAATGTACCAACCAGTCTGGGTCCAGTTAAGACTTTATTTGGGTCTGGACCTTTTGAAGAAAAGCTGTGCCACTTCACATTATTCACCGTAAATGTTACAAAACATCTACAGGTTCAATGAAAAATTCTTGTTTTATTGTAATTTACCGACTGATCTGGATCCAGACAAGTATTAATTTGGTTCCTCCTAATATCTTTATTTTTTATTTTCTTTGAATTTATAATTGCATTTAAGTAAAACAACCTCGTTAAATAGTTTAATTACTAACTGTCGTGGAGCGTTTTGTTACTAAACGATCCCGCCAAGTCACCGTTCGCAGATTTGCTTCAGTTTAAACAACCTTGTGAGAATTCAGCTCTTCCTGTTTCTATTTTTGTAGAAAAACAGCCGCGCTCCTTGGAGGGAGGTCACCATGCCCGGCCACCTCAACTCCTACACCATCAGTGGTCTGCGACCCGGGGTCACCTACGAGGGTCAGCTCATCAGCATTCTGGGCTTCGGACGCCGCGAGGTCACGCGCTTCGACTTCACCACCGCCCATGGCACCTGTAAGAAGGTTACTCTTCTTTTAAAGCCACAGATTTTGAGAATCAATCATTAAAAAGATCGCTGAATACTTTTTTTTGTTTTAAAGTGGAGACGTGGGAAGGAGAGACGACTGCACCTCCACCACTCGTGGACATGTTCGAGTCGGTGACAGAAATCACCTCGAACAGCTTCGTCGTGTCGTGGAATTCAGCTTCTTCGACCATCACCGGCTTCAGACTGGAGTATGAGCTCATTGAGGACGGGGCGAAGCAGAATGTCCTGGGTGAGATCCTAAACCACGAGAGTCCTAAACCACACTTTCACTCAGGCTTAGACGTATCAGATCATAGGCTTCCTTTAGGTTAGGGGTGTATCGTTGGGTTTCTGGAAGTCTTGTTTATGATTGGTGGTGTAATAGACTATGGATCAGGGGCCTTGTTCTCAGTAATGAAAGAACGTGACGACTTCCATTTCAGTGTGCGGTTGTATTTAGGCATAGATGAGGTCCTTATCAAAAATTGGGTTGCCACGTCAAAATCCAAGATGGCTACCACCGTATATAGATTTATTTGAGCGTAGACCGGCCACCCTGATCATTTGAGAAAACTTTGCTTACTAGTTTTTATATTGCTTAAAAGTATAGTTTACTCAAATGAGTGGGGTGACCAAATATTAATCTATGGGGGCCAAGCCACCATTAGCCACCCTCTGGCTCCATCATTGTCCTGTGGGTTAGGGTTCCTCCACTTGCCCCAAAAAATAAATAAAAATACCCTATGTCCTTCTACACAGTGTAATGTCTACCCACTTGAATATCTTGAACCAAAAACATTTAGGTTTGTTTCAGTCTCTACAATTCCAGCCCAGAAAAACACTCGTCTCCAGAACTACAAACATTCACCACTCTAATCCTTCAGCGATGGAGGACACCGGTGTATCTCTTGTTCACTGTGAAAACACCACAGAACTTTTGTTGTTCTGTGTTTCTGCAGATGTTCCTCGCACCACGACCTCAGTCACCATCAGTGATCTCCTGCCCGGACGCAGATATAACGTCAGCGTGTACGAGCTGCCCGAGGAGGGACACCCAAACCTCATCCTGACCACCTCCCAGACCACAGGTGGAAAAACACTCCTCCTCTTAGTCACATTAAACCCTAAAGCAAACTTTTCCTCATCATGACTTCCTTCTACCAGCTCCTGATTCACCTACTCTGCATGCTGTGGATGACATCCAGGAGACCTCCATCCGGATCAGCTGGACCAGACCTCAGGCGCCGATTACTGGTAACAACTGACTTCCTGTATTTGTGCACTGTTTTTAGGTTTAGATGTGTCCAAACTAAATGTCTGTGGCTGCAGGTTACCGCGTGGTTTACGTGCCGTCAGAAGAAGGCAGCAGCACCGAGCTCATCCTGCCCGACTCGGAGACTTCAGTGACCCTGGTGGACCTTCACCCCGGTCTCCTCTACAACGTCAGCATCTACGCCGTGGAGGAGAACCTGGAGAGCGAGCCAATCTCTGTGCAGGTCAACACGGCCGGCTCTCCAAAACAAGGTGTGCGGATTGAAACAAACGGTGCAGTTCCATGTTCTCCTTCCTAATGTTTATAAAACTCTAAGCCCCGACCCGGAGCGAAGAGGGGACCTGGAAATGCCCTCTGTTGGTCTGGTTCATCGTACTGCAGTGACTCCAGCAAAACAACAACCAAAAGCTTCATTAGGGGCAAAATAACAACAAAGAAAGGAAAATTTATTATCACACACTAAAATAGGCTTTACTTGTACCAACAACAAATGCTGTGTATAAACCCTAACATGCTTTAATTAAAGAGAACCTTTATTGTCTTTATCTTAATGTTGGACTTGACAGAAGTTCTGTGAACGATGTTGATGGATTGACTGGATTGATTGGTCTCTAAGATGGAGGTCATAGGTCTTTGCCTCATGTGGAGGAGCTCAGCTATCTGGGTGTCCTGTTCCTGAGTGATGGTGGGATGAAGCGGGGGCTAGATTAACTGGGACCTCATCCTCAGTAGCGAGGGTGTTGCCTCGATCAACCATGGTGAAGAAAGAGTTGAGTCTAAAGGCAAAGCTCTGGGTTCACTGGTCCAGCTACGTTCCAAGCCTCACCTGTGGTCATGAGGTTTGGATCAGGACTGAAAGAAGCAGATCCTGGATCCAAGTGGCTGAAATGAGCTCCTTTCTTAGTTGCTGGGCTCAACCTTAGAGACCGGGTGAGGAGATTGTTTGTTAAATGCAGGTTAACAGCAAGTCAACAATGCAAACTGTTCAGAATGAGACGAACTGTTTCAATTCTCCATCCATCCATCCATCCATCCATCCATCCATCCATCCATCATCTTGACCCACTTCTTCCTTTTTGGGTCACGGGGGTCACTGTTGCCCATATCCAACCATCACTGTGCAAGAGGCGGGGGACATCCTGGACAGGTCTCCAGTCCATCACAGGGACACAGAGACAATCTAGAGTTACCAGTCAGTCTGACATGCATGTTTTTGGTCTGTGGGAGAAAACCCAAGTGCAAACTCCACCCAGATTTTGTATTGAAAGTTTTTTTGAATCCACCCAGAAAGGCCCCTGGCCGGGATTCGATCCAGCAACTTTCTCGCTGAGAGGCAGCAGCTCTACCAACTGACCCATCGTGCTGCCCGCAAGGAAACGTGCACAAGCTTAAAAAAAAAAAATTCCAACTAGTTTGGGTCCAGATAAGAATTATTCTGGGTCTGCCATTTAAAGGGTGTGTGACATGATGTTTGAACTTTGCATAAAATGGCATAACATATATACTGTATCTTGTATCATTCAGCTATGTTCGTTTTTGCAAACAAAATGATAAATATATGAAAATTTCAT
>JARVGS010000835.1:4089305-4102539 GCA_031762315.1 Hypsolebias antenori | reverse complement strand
AGTTAATAATGAAAATAGTTCATAACTAAGGAACATTTTATTGCAAAAGTCCAACTTTATTATCAAATACAAATACAGGTAGTCCTCGAGTTACGAACGGGTTCCGTACCTGCAGACCGTTCGTAACCCGATTTTGACGTAAGTCGGGACCCGTAGCATGTGGCGTCGTAAGTCCGGATTTTTTGCCGTAAGTCGGACCGCGCACGTAAACGGCGTTTTAAACACGTTTTTTCCAACGTAACACAACACCAGCGTACATTCTGTACCTTAAAAATGTATTCTCAAGCAGTTAGCCAACACAGTACCCTCAAAAAACACAGAAAATACTGAAAAATGCTGCTCAATGGAGGCGTAATGACGTCACCGGGTGCCGTTCGTAAGTCCGAAATGCTGTAAGTCGGGGGCGTCGCAACTCGAGGACTACCTGTACTTTGTAGAGGAGAGAAAGTTGTTTCCCCAAAAGGTGAAGAGGTTTGAACACTTTCTGAACAATCTGTACAATAAATTCAGAGAACAACAAATAGTATATCGCTGCCATGTCTTTATTGGGCCATATGTAGGAAAAACTACTTACATTTCCTGATATATATTCTTACCTTTATTTGCTTGAAGAGAATCCTAGTCTGACCTTCCTCCTTTCAGGTTGGAGCCTGCCGGAGTCCAATGGTTGACTCCAGGCCTGAAGAAGTGTAAGTGTGCTTTTCACTGGGTTCATGACAACAAAGCAGCAATATTGGTTTACCATGTATCGTGTTTGTTCTGCCTGTCAGATTCCTGTCGGCTCACAATTGACACAAACACAGTGAACAGGAAACTCCAACTGTCGGACAACAACAGGAAGGTGACGTGTGTGGAGGAGGATCAGTTGTATCCAGATCATCCAGACAGATTCGACTTCTGGCCCGAGGTGATGTGTAAAGAAAGGCTGCCAGATCGCTGTTTCTGGGAGGTTCAGTGGAAAGGCAAGGTCGAGATATCGGTGACTTACAAAGACGTCCGACGTAAAGGAAGCAGCAACGACTGCGAGTTTGGGTTTAACGACATCTCCTGGAGTCTGAGCTGTTCCGATGAAGGCCGTTACTCTGTCTGCCACAACAACAAACGCAAATTCATCTCCTCCTCCTCTTCTTCCGCTTCCTGCCACCAACTGGGAGTGTATGTGGACTGTCCTTCTGGCACTCTGTCCTTCTACAGAACCTCCTCTGCAACGCCGATCCACCTCCACACCTTGACGACCAATTTTACTGAACCTCTTTACCCTGGATTTGGATTCTGGGCGGGTTCTTCCGTCACTCTGTGCTGAATCCCTTCCTGTCTGACACATACCAAATGTTGCCTCAGCTGTTGTGATTGAAACCAGAGCTATTGCCATCGTTACCGTGATAAACCCGCTGAGCAACGGAAGGTCGAACATTTAATTCATGAGACAGATATTCCTTTGAAGAATCTACAAAGGCTTCATCAAACCATCATTTTGTTATTTTAAACAAAAATCCTGTTTTCAGGATGCCAAGTTCAAGGCATCTTGACATAATTTATATAATTCAGTCATTGTTTATTTTAACTAGAGAAATTGCATTTCTTGTGAAAATGCAGTATTTTCATTCAGCCTAGCCTCGAGGACTCATTTACAAGAGAGACCTGGAAATTATGAATGAAATATGAATGCTTATTGCTGAAAAACAGCTGAAATTAGCTAAAAACATGCTGAAATGCAGCTGAAATGGAAGAACAAGCCTAAGTCAATAGAAAAAAGCAATAAATAAATAAATAAAAACATTTTTGCTGAATTTGGTTTAAATAAGCAGAAATGAGCACAATCATTAGGAAATTAGCAAAAAAAAGCTTAAATTAGCACAAAAATGGGTGAAATTAGCAAAAATAGCTGAAAAGGCAGAAAGAAGCTTAAACTACTAGAAGGAAGTGAAAAAACCTGAAATAAGCAAAAAAATAAAATAAAATAAAAACGGAATTAGCTGAAAAAGCTAAAATTAGCAATGAAAACAGCAAAATATTTGCCAAAATTGCAGAAAAAACTGACACTACCAGAAAAAAATCTGAAAGGAGCATAAATAAGTTAATTAGGAGCAGAAATGACCACAAAAAAACTTGAACTTATCTGAAAACAGCTGAAAGTAGCTAAAAATGCTAGCTTTAAAAGTAGAACAAGCTTAAATTAGCAGAAGCAATAAGAAAGAACACTTGTTTATCCAATTAGACTGAAAGAAGCAGAAATGGGAAGAAAAAGTGTAAATTATATGAAAAAAGTTTAAATTAGCACACCAAAAAAAAAAAAAAAGCAACTGAAAGGTTCCTAAAAAAGTAGAAAGAAGCTTTAATTAGCAGAAGGAAGTGGAGAGAGCCCATTTTTGCTGAATTAGGCTGAAAAAAATGTGAAATTAATGCAAAACAAATGTGAAATTAGCTGAAAAAGCTAAAAATTAACATAAAAACAGCTAAATAGAAGCTGAAATAGCAGAAATAGCTGAAACTTTAGAAATAAGCTGAAAGGAGCATAACAAGCTATAATTAGCCAAAAGAAGCTGAAAGCAGTGCAAAACTGCTGAATAAAAAAAGCAACTGAAATTAGCTGAATGTAGCTGAAAAAAGTTTAAAGTTGCACAAGGAAGCCGAAAGAAGTTGAAGCAGAACAAAAATGTGAAAGGAGCAGCAAAAGGTAAACTGATCTAAAGATCTGAAGGAAAAATGGATTACAGTGTGAACGCTTCCTAATCATTCATACAATTATTGTTGCACTTGAAAAGTTCAGATATACACTGTACTGTATTTACACAACTACTATATAACCAAGTCACAGAGTCTTTATATAATATATGTATATTTTTATATTTTTCTCCACACATTTTTACCAAAATACTGTAACGACCATGACTTTAACACTAGGTGGTAAGAATGTCCACAACAACGACATATTGGAAGTACATCCTAAGCTTGGCTAGGATGTCTCCAGAAACGTTTATTTTTATTATCGTTTAGTTTCTGCTTCGTCATTAACCATTTCAGTGCACGATCAAAGTTTCTCAAGAACTACGATAAACATCTGTAAGAACGGCTTTACAGTCCTTCGGGTTTCTAAGGCTCAAAATTCAGTTTATATAAATTGCAACAAACAATCGCAAGGCACTGTACAAAAATATTTGCGTACTTACATTATCAAATGCCAATTAGTAAAAATTATCTTTCTAAGGAAGCCAACAGATTGCGTTGAATCTTCCCTAAATTGTACTGGTAATCTCCTGATCAAACACACTGGTGACTGTGGAAAAGAAACATTAGCAGGAAGAAATCTCCAGTAGAATCAGGCTCAGGGTGAGCAGCCATCGGCCTTGATCGGCTAGGGTTAGAGAGGACAGGAAAGAGACAGACAAGTTAATCCCTACGATGCTCGGGTTCAAAAACCACAACCTCAGTCTTGTTTGAGTTTAAAAGCAGAAAATTTAGGGTCTTCCAGGTTTTTATGTCTTTAAGACAAGCGTGTAGTCTAAGTAACTGATTGGATTCGTTGGGTTTCATGGACAAATATAACTGAGTATCATCAGCATAACAATAAACATGTATCCCATGCTGTTTAATAACTTTTCCTAATGAAAACAAAAATTAAAGAGTATTGGTCCAAACACTGAACCCAGAGGAACTTCATAAATAACTAACATAAACAAACAGATATATCAAATAAATATGATTTAAACCACTTTAGAGATGTTCCTGTACAAATACCACATTAAAGTCTCTTAAACAAAACCCTGTGGTACACCACCACTCATCAACAGATTAAGCAGATCCAAAATGGGGAATCACGAAAACGGTCCAGTCAGGTTAGTGACACTTCTAAAGCCGTTTCATTTTATCAGAGGCACGAGTAGGAAAGACGGTGTGACTTTTGTCATTAATTTTATTTATGAAAAATTAATGAAGTTATCACTACTAGTTATAGGTATGCATAGCTCAAAAGAAGATATTCCATGAGTCTAAACAAAAACCTGGGGTTGTAATTGTTGGCCTGTTTGAAACAGGCTGCTACGTTGTCGTTTTTAAAAAGATTTCTGTCCACACAGAGACATTAATATGAAGTTTGGAAAAAACGCTTCCTCTGCAAAGTGTAAAACAATACGTTTTGTACTTACCACAAATGGATAATTCCTACTCTGGTTAAATTTTATAGGATGTGAGACATGCCAACAAGTGAGAAACCCAAACTCTAATCTAGCACAGCTTAGCTTGTTTGCTAGCTTCTCTACATACGAATGTAAACTTTTCAGCAAGGTTGTTTTGCAGCAGGATACACTATAAATATACCTGACGTTATTTTTTTCATTTTTGTGTCAAATGTAGTCACTGAAGTGAAAATAAAACACAGTTTTAAAAAAATACACAGCTTTGGTGATTTTCTTCAGGCGTTGGTTCGTGTTGGCCGACTAAAACCTTGTGGTTATTTTACAACTACGTACTCCATCTCAGCTGGGTTTTTAAAAGTATTGTTTATCAGTCTAAATATTGTCACAGTGAAAACAGTATTTCATATTTTTATTTATTCCAGCAATTATTCTGTGGGGAGTCAGGGTTAGGCTCTCTGCTAGTGGAAATTTTATCATGTGCACAAGTCAGCCATGTCTGTACGCTAATGGTGACAAATTTAAACTAGTGAAATGGCATTTCCTGCAAAAATGCAGTAAATGGACTGTACTGTACTTATAGTGCCTTTATTTTTTCAAGATACTCAAAGCTCTTTACAACACAATCTGTGCCTCATTTACCCATTCATACAGCACTCTAATAGATCTACACAAAGCTAATTAAACAAATCATTCTAAAGAGACTAATCAGAGCTTTATCACATTCATACACTGATGGACACACACCATAGGCAATGAGGGGTTCAGTGTCTTACCCAGGGACACTTTGGCATGTGACTGCTGGTGGATTCAAACCCCCAACTTTTGCATTGGAGGACGACTGCTCTAACCATTCAGCCACAGCCGCCCAGTGTGAATGCTTTTTGCAGAAGAACTGCTGAAATTCGCTAAAAACATGCTGAATTGTAGCTGAAATGGAAGAACTAGCCTAAGTTAGCAGGAGCAGAAAGAACATCTGAATTTAGTTTAAAATGGAAGAAATGAGCACAAAAAAAAAATTGAAAATTAGCTGAAAAGCTTATACTAGCAAAATAAACAGCTGAAAAGTAGCTAAAAAGTCCGAAAGAAGCTTAAATTACCAGGTGGAGAGAGCATAATTGTGCCCAATTAAGGTTAAATAAGCATAAAAGGTTGAATAAAAAAAATATAATTTGTAAAATAAAAAAGATTATTAGAAAAAAAAAAAAAAAAAAAGGTCTAAATTACCAGAAGGAAGTGGAAAAAACACATAAAGAAGCAGAAATTAGCACAAAAAAAGTGGAAATTGTAGGGAAAAAGGCAGACATTTGCAAAAAAACAGCTGAATAGTAGCTTAAAAAAAACAAAGCTTGGATTACAAGAAATGGAAAGCACATTTTTGCTGAATGAGGCTGAAAAAAGACTAAATGAGTGCAACAAAAAATGTGGAATTAGCAGAAGAAGCTAAAATTAGCATCAAAACAGCTAAACAGGCTTGCAGAAATAAGCTGAAAGGAGCATAACAAACTGAAATTAGCAGAAAGAAGTTAGAAGAAGCACAAAATCGTAGTTATCAGAAAGAATCTGAAAGGAGCACAAAACAGCTAAAAAAAATCAGCTGAAAGTAGCTGAAATGGAAGAACAAACCTAGCAGAAGCAGAAAGAACATGAATTTGGTTTAAAATGGCAGAAATGAGCACAAAAATTAGTTAATTAGCTGAAAAAGCTGAGATTAGCAAAAGAAATAGCGCAAAAGTAGCTAAAAAGTCAGAAAGAAGCTTAAATTGCCAGAAGGAAGAGGAGAGCACAACTGCCCAAATGAGCAGAAAATGTGGAAATTATCTGAAAAAGGCTAAAATTTGCAAAAAGAAAACACCTTAATAGTAGCTAAAAAAAAAGGCCTAAATTACCAGAAGGAAGTGAAAAGAGAACAATGAAGCATAAATTAGCACAAAAAAGTGGAAATTGTAGGAAAAAACAGACATTTGCAAAATAGTAGCTAAAAAAAACAAAGCTTAGATTACAAGTGAAGAGAGCACATTTTTGCTGAATGAGGCTGAAAAAAGATTAAATGAGTGCAACAAAAATGTGGAATTAGCTGAAAAAGCTCAAATTAGTATCAAAACAGCTAAATGGAAGCTGAAATAGCAAACTTGCAGAAATAAGCTGAAAGGAGCATAACAAGCCGAAATTAGCAGAAAGAAGCACGAAAATGTTGTAGTTAACAGAAATAATCTGAAAGGCGCACAAAACGGCTAAGAAACAGCTGAAATTAGCTGATTTTTTTTTTATTGCACAAGGAAGCTGAAAGCAGCCAAAGCAGAACAAAATGTAAAAGGAGCAGTATGTAACGTGAGCTCAATTAATTTTCTATGAGGTAAAAAATGGCAGAAAAGGCTAAATATTTCAAAAAGCTAAAGTTGCACCAATATTTAAAGTCACAGTAGGATTGTCCTGAAAGAGCTTAACATCTCGATTTATTTGTTGAAATAACACAAAAATTGTGGAACAAGATAAGATACAGAAAAACTTACGGAATAGATAAAGTAGTTGGAAGAATAATAAATACAAACAGGATCACAATGAAAAATCTCTTCAGTCGAAAAGCTTCTGTCTTGGTATCTCTTGGAGCTCAGAGCAGATTTGCCACGTTGGGCTCCCTCTGGTGGTCAAATGGCAAACATAACATATTAAATTTACACATTTACATTTTGAAACCACACTCACAGCTTGACGTCTTCATTTTTCCATTTACGTGCATTTCATCACCAGTATTTTTAACATACTCTTGGTTGGGAGTACTGGGGGGGAAAAAAGTACAAACACGAGTAATGTTTAACATAATTTATATTTATTTTCTTTTGAACAAAATGTTAATAAATGTATTTGTTTCACGTCCAAAAAAAGATCATGACTCGTGGGACGCATTTTATAAATAATTTCATCCAAGTCTTTTGTAGAAAAAAAAGAAAGGAAATTAGCAAACTAAAGCATCTCTAGTATGACAATATGACAACTTTATAGTATTTTTTTTTCTCTATATTTGAACCTTTCTCCTCATTTCAAGCATTGTCTTTTATATATTTACGGATATATTTTAAAGACCTCTTTATGTCATCCCCTTTAAAATCCAACTTAGTCCTACTCATCAACTCACAACACTGCTTTAGACAACGAAAATGTGGCAAAAATCTCAAGAAACAGACAAAAACAAAAGAGGCAAACAGAAAACACAATGAGATTCCAACAGGGGGTGGACTGGGGGGTACAGGTTGATTGGGAAAGTCGGGAAGGGGTGGAGTGGGGGGTCATGGTGGGGCTCTCACATCCTCAGGACATATTTACAACAGAAATGACGAGGGCGGCGGCAAAGGCGGCTGAGGAAAAGTGAGAGTTTGAGGCGGGGTTCATCTGCATAGATCCACAGGACGCAATCGGTTAAAAAAAAAAAAAAGAAAAATACCACAATCATTGGGACTTCGCAAGAAGTGTGGGCCTAGCGTTTGCTGCCTTCTATGGTGGGAACGTAGTTGTCACTATAATTGGGACAAAAAATGGAAAACAAGAACGGGGATAAATTTTGGACTGCGAGGCAAACGGCGGACTCGACTTTCATGCGACTTCCCACTTTGATGTGTAAATGCGGAGCAAATTAAAAACTGGGATTCAAGGTAAGGTACAGGGTGGATGTAGGATGAGTACAGGGTGCCGATATGCTCCAAAAACACGCCGCTTCCAACTGCCTTTCGCTCGTCGTCAAGAGAGGAAAGTGGAACTAACCCGCAGCCTCATTAGGAAGGGTTGGAGCGCTCCGACTTTTGGAAACTCATTAGCTCGTTTTGAGGTGAAAATAGTTTTAGAAATACGGGGAGTGGCGCTGAAGCTGAAATGACCTAACGGGACCTGTGAAAGAAAACCAAAAAGAAGTGGGGGAAATACAAATCCAATGAATAAGCCCTTAAAAACTCCTCAACCTCCTCACACACTGACTCTTCGCTGGTCCATGAAAGATAGTAACTGATCAGCTTGTTGATGACTGAAGTGTCAGTGGTTTGATTGATTGATTGGCTGGTCACTTGCAACTCAGTGATACACAAAGCCATCGTAGTGACTAACCCAGGACTTTTTTCTGTCCCATATTGCTATATTGCCAGTATCTACCTCACCTGAGAGGTACCGGTACTCAAGCATCCAGGAGCCTCATTCATCAAGACTTTTCTCCAGAGACCAGAAAGATTTGACGTTCCTGCACTCGACGAGCGGAAATGGGTCTGAACTGTCAGAGGACTTCACCTTGCCTTGTGAAGCTTCACAAACTTTCTTAAAGGGATCTCTGACTGCTTGCGCATATTGGCTTTAATGTGTTCTCTATTCTAGTAAAAGTTAATTGAGAAGAACCAGTTGAGGTGATTCGGGCATCTGGTAAGGATGCACCCATGGCGCCTCCCTACAGGCATGTCCGACTGGGAGGAGCCGGGGAAGACCCAGGACACGCTTTAGAGACTATGTCTCTCGGTTGGCCTGGGAACACCTTGGAGTCCTCCCAGAAGAGGTGGCTGTGGAGAGAGATGTCTGGGCCTTCCTGCTCAAGCTGCTGCCCACTCGACCCGACTCCGGAACAAAAGGAAGATAACGGATGGATAGTAAAAGTTGTTTGTGGCACGTGCAATCTCCTATTTATTAAAAACAAAATTATACGTACATCACATTTTTCACCTAAGGATGTCGTCATTATTTTACCGGCGCAATGTATTCTGGGGAGCTGACGTACATGGATTGTAGTGTAGATGCAAGGCCAAAAGTTTTTGTAGTTTACTTTTGTTACGGTATTTTGTCAAATCCCGACTAACCTCACTACAAATTGTAAGACAAACGTAGTTGTCACCGCCCGATCTGTTACGGAAGCACGATCCGTAGTGTCAGCTCATTTGCACATGCGCCAAAATACTTCGGGGTCGCACGGATCGCCGTTGTTTATGAATAACTGTCTTAATTTACTTAGAAAAGAACATGGTCCATCTCCGCCGATCTTCATGTAGCTAATTTACGCCGCTCGTATTCCCGTTAAAATCATTGACATATTTACGTCATTGGTTAAGATGATTAGACCTGACCCCCAGCCTGGGCTGAATGAGAAAAACCCTACAAGATACAGAATGAATTATTTCCATGGTGAAACAGCGCTGCTCAGTGGTGAAGCTGCGCTACATCAGTTTAATCAATGACAAATATGTCAATGATTTTAACGGAAATACGAGCGTCGTAAATTAGCAACATGAAGATAGGCGGAGATAGAGCACACACTTTTCTAAGTAAATTAAGACGGTTCTTATTCATAAACGTAATTATGACATAGTCTAGGAAAATTAATAAACTTATAAAAAGAGATATTTTAATTTATATTAATAAATATGGTAATATCAAGTAATAATTTCCAGTACATTTTCCTTAATCTAGCATATTCAACGACGATCCGTGCGACCCGGAAGCATTCCTATTGGCGCATGCGCAAATGAGCAACGCTACGGATCGGCTTCCGTAACAGACAGGGCAGTGACAATATAACCCTTCTGCTGCCCTTGGGTCAAATGTCCCATCAGGCCTCAGTTATAAAACTGCGGCCTTGTGGGTCATTTTGACCCAAGGGCAGACAGGGGCTAAGCCACTGCTTCTCAAAATGTTGGGAATGAACTTTGGGGGGCGCTGCAGGGTCATACCAGGTAAATCCGGAGGGTTACAGCATTCCTATATTTTACTTTATTTTAATTTTCAGGTCTAAAAATTGCAAGTGGGACCTAAAACTTTTCTTTCTCCAAAGGGTGGAGGGTGTTTGAGGATTACTGCTTTAAGCAAACAATTGGCAATCGTTTCGTTTTAATAAATCAAGAGTGCAAGTGAAGCGCAGCAGCACTAAAACACCAATGGTCGACAGATGACAGCTTTAAAATATTAACATTTCTCCCATTAAAAAAGAAAAAAAGACAAAACGTTCTACAATTGGTCCTTTTCCCTGAGTTTTGTTTTGATCTTAAAAAACTACCCAACATTTGTGTTGACCGGCACGGTTACATTAAAGTTAGGTGTTTTGGACCAATTACCGTACAGCGACGCTAAAGACTTACATAGTCTGAAGACCTTTAGGGTACTATCTAGTTCTTACAAACTACCGGGTACATACAGTCAAGAAGACTCGTCTTTGTCTCCTTCGTTCATGACCTGAACTAATAAACCTAAGATTTAAGATAATCTAACTTTACTTTGTTTAATACCATTAATTCAAACCAGGGAACTTAGATTAGGTCAGCCTGATGAACTTGAAATTATCTAGACGTAGGGGTGTCAAACTCAGTTATTAAAAGGAGCCTAAATTTAAAACCTTTGTCAGAGCCACGGGCCACTTTCAGCTGACACATTAACTCGAGTCAGATACCAGATATTTCTTTGTTGCAGGTTCACGAACAAGAGTTTGATCAGTCTCACTTGACGTTCTGTTGCTCTTTCCACATCAAAAACAATAATGATAGAATGATCCAGCCGTTTTTCTGACTTCAAAGTTAGCCAGCTGGCAAGAGAAGGCTAAACTAAATTATGTATTTATCAGGCTATAAGAAAATATTTAAAGCCATACAATATTTTACATTTAATTAAACATCTTGGGGGACCAGATTTGACCCGCAGCTCTTGAGTTTGACATACTGTACTTGGGTATCTGTAGTTACGTGTACCCAAATTTTGATCTTAAAAAATACAAATGAATTCAATAGAGTTTTTTTTTTTAACGGTTGATGAATGAGGTCCCTGGTGTTGTGGCTTTTTGAAACCCCTGCATCCCTGGGTTGCCCCTTCAGTCTCACGCGCGATAAATCCCTACCAATACTCGCAGCGCCGTTTGGGATGAGCCACAGGGCGGCCTGACTGCAAGACCTTCGTATGAGGTAAACTGAACATTTAAGAAACACCAGAACTTGCCACTTTCCATCAAAGAGCGTTGCGCCGTGACCAAGCTTGGTATAGACTCTTGCAACACCCTGAACTCGTCGACGGCTGAACTGTTGCAGCCTTTTTTTTTTTCCCCTTTCCTTTTTTAAAATCGCTTCTAACCTGCTCAGAGGACGAACAAGGTAGAGAAAGTGAGCCAGTCTCAGAGCACTTAAGGTCCTAAAATGCTTAGGCATGTAAGGGGTTCAGAAAAGGTCCAGTAAGAAACAAACAAAAACAAGAACACAAGCTGAACATCAGGGTACAGAAAAAACACATACATTTTGTTTTCAGAAAAGCAAGACCCACAACCAAGTGATGGATGAGCTGATACTGTCAGGCCCTCGAGCAACATCACATACAACGCACTAAAGACGACGCCTCTAGGACGATGAAGAGTAAAAAGTGGAACACAGTCGATATGTCAAAACATTCTGGCACCTGGAACAAAAAGAGTGCAGCAAAAATTTAAAGGTAATGATAAGTTGGCGTGCACAAATCATCAGTGTTCGCTCTCTATCCGACATGCCACCCATCCAGACTCTAAAAATGAAGAAAAGGGTAGAGGAAGGAAAGGTAGGAAGGATAGGAGGGAGAGAAGGGACATATCCTAGAAAACAATTGGATGGGATAGAAACAATGAGCAGGTTTCAAGTGGCAAGAAGTCAGTTCTTTTAGGGGAGGGTCCGAAAACATCTTGGTTGGGTCGATGTTTAGTCCCAGCACCCTTAGCTCCAGTTCAAAACCCTCCCACGTTCTGTGACGGACGGTTTGTTGGCAGCAGATTGCAGTGACATCTCCAGCACGTCTCGCCAGATGTGTCCCAGCCAGCCTTAATCCTGCTCTGGTGACGCCATTTCTTATAAGCTCCGGTCTCGATTCCAAAAGCCGCGGTTCACTCCTCGTTCGACGCACCCTCCTCTGGCGAGAAAATGGCAGCCACGTCCAGCAACGTAGAATTATGGGAGGCCGAAATGATGATGACAGTGTGTAGGAGAACAAGGGCCAGCAGGCAGATCTTCAGTCGCCCGCTGCACAGTCTCGGGGTGGCGGCTGAAGTGACCGATGCCCCCTCGGGTTGGCAGGAAGAAGGAGTCCTTTTAAGTGTACCGCCTGTAGGGCTGTCCATTTTGGAGTCCCATCGGACGTCGCAGCATTCCGCCTCATTGTCTGATGTTTGATCTCCCAAGAGCCCTGGGAAAAAGATCACACTACATGAAAATGTTGACTTTTTTCAGCTGCAAGTTCCTACAGAGTCCATGCAGCTCACACAAAAGACTCATGGGATTTACTGCGTGTGTCTGCCATAGGTACTGCATGCTTTCTGATAGCTCAATGTGAAGTCATGGGATGCTTAACTACACATACATAGAACGAAGGTCCAAATGAATATCTACAGTTAGAAGAGATGTCATAACTATAAGCTGAATGCTTTAGTGAGGGCTTCAGATTGGAGTCAATGAAACATGACTATCTTCAGGACTTGGTAACAAGGTTCCTGCCGTGGTCTCAAGTTCCTTGTCGCCTGGCTTAACAGTCTTGGACCCTGTCTCAGGGTTCTCAGCATTTCATAGAACCAAAATTCCCTGAGTTAGTCCTGTAATTCCAGGAGATATTTCAGTCCAATGTCATCTTAGGTCTAAAAACCTATGGTTCTCGGCATGATTGAGATTTTTCCCAATTCTGGACATCTGCTTGAGGGTCCCCAGACTTTACAGATGGTTCAGTGACCTCCGCGCTAATGAGAACGAGAAGGGTCAAACACGATGACACTCAGCAGGATTGTAAAGATGACAATACATTGCTGGGCGAGTTGGTGACTCTTCAAGTCCTTAAGTGTATAAAACATGGCTGTGATAGCTCAAATCTACTCAGAGGAGCTATGGGCATAGCTATGGCATTATAGTATAGCCATACTATAGTACCATAGCTATACTATAATACCATAGCTATACTATAATACCATAGCTATACCATAGCTATGGTATTATAGTATAGCTATACTATAATACCATAGCTATACTATAATACCATAGCTAGTATAGCTATGGCTAGTATAGCTATACTATAATACCATAGCTAGCATAGCTATGGCATTATAGTATAGCTATACTATAATACCCTAGCTATACCATAGCTATGGT
>JARVGS010000835.1:3882920-3894543 GCA_031762315.1 Hypsolebias antenori | reverse complement strand
TACCCTACATAATTATCAAAAACACATAAAATACTGTACAGTACGTTTAATAATGAAATACAATACTGTATTCTTCCTCCGCTGCGCCGCTGCGTTACGACGTTTACGACGTAAAACTGACGTAAAACCGCGTAACTCAAAATAAGGGAGATGCGTCGTAACCTCGAAACGTCGTAACCCAAGACTGTCGTAACTGACTACCTGTACCTCGGTCATTTTTAGATACAGTATATTGAGCTAAAACTTGGTGTGGTAATAGCTGAAAGTCATTCACAAGACAAACTACAGGTTCTTTACATGGGGATGTAGACGTACTGGTACTTGGTTAAGACTTATTGTGTTAGAGTCAGCGTTGTATGTTAGCAAAATATCTTGTGATCCACAGAGACATTTTTTACCCAAACTTTCATGAAGAAACATCAAAGTTCTTGCTCAATAATCCAGGTACAAATCCAACAAAGTTCAGTCAGATCATCTGGAGGATGTCTTTATTGGCTGAGATGTTTCGTCCTTCATCCAAAGGACTTTGGGGAAGAAATACTTAGATCTTATTTGCAACTCAGTAACATTTGGAGTCAACCTCATTGAGGTTAATCAATTAATCAGCATCAGCAAACATAAAAACAACTATAATCCAACCATTCTCTGATGCTAACAACTCTGGAAAGACCTCATAATATGAGAATACGCCCAACTCAGCAACTGGTGCACTACTTGTGCACAAGGTTGGACCAACACAGCTACAACTTTATAACTTCACAGGTTCATTTTAAACTCTGGCATGAAAGGCGGTAGGCGATGTGCGCTCCTTTAAGGATTGGTAAGCTTTCAATAAAAAAATAAATAAACATGTTTTCATGGAACCTCTTGGAATTAGTGCTTTTTGCATGTTTATTAAATTATGCGACCACTTGCTGGTTGAATGGCACCTCACAGTCAGGATCTATGGATCACAGTGAGAACATCAGAGACTAATTACTGAACCGTCCTGCCACCGACGACTCTGAGCATGTCCCCACTCACCAGGAGTCTTCAGCTTTGGAATTCAAACCCTTTGTCAAACATGTTAATGCTGAAATGTGCATGTGAAGTGCACACAGATCCCCAGCCATTTTTAAAGGTTTTAATGTGCCTGGTAGGATGAACCTGCAGCTGTGAAGCAGCTGATTAGGAACCATATGTATAACCATTTAGTAGATGTTTTATTCATTATACAATCTTATGGAATGATGCAAAACTCGTGCATCTTTTTGTCCTTTAGAGCAATTCCCTCCTTGTTTGTTTCAGTTTAGTCTGAAACATGAAAATATTCATTATGCATAAGACCATTTTTATAGAGCCTAAGTAGGATTTCATAATTACAGTACAACTTGCAAAGTGTGACATTTGAATTTGTAATTTTTTTACTGGAATGCTGCACAATCTCATCTTGTTGAGAGACAAATAAATGCACTTCAGAGAAATTTGTTATGCTGCACATAACTAGGAGCTACAAATATGAATGCCTGAACAATTTACAGAATGAGATTTCCCCTTCCTGCTTTGAATGCCGAGCAAGTGTTCAACCATGCGTTGCAAATGCAAGCGAGGCTTGTTTTTACTAATGAAACGTTGTTACGAAGCCCTGAAAAGCTGAGCTGACAGTGCCTCGCAGGAGGCTGAGCGAAGGGCCAATATGACTTCACACTAAGATGGCAGCTGTGGGGTTTTTTTTTGTCTTGCAACAAAATGTGCTTTTGAAACAAACAACCGAAAAAGTCAAATATTTAATATTTGTTTTGGCTTTCCTCTTGGAACAAGAAGATTAATTACCAAGGTAGATGGCACATGGTATGTGCAGATTTCAGAACGATTATTTTGTATCAAATTTGGCGTAGGGTCTTAGTGTGGAGATATCTAAATGTCCAACATTTACGTGATGTCTAAGTGATTACCATGTATGTATGTTTTCTCGAGTAGTACAAGTATATTTCCGATCATTTAGCACCAATGGTGACTGGCCAATAGAGGGCGCTAGGGCACCGCCCCACCACTCTTCACTCCCCACATTACCTTGAATAAGACATAAAAAATTAAATCAAAATTAAATAGTAAAATGAAAATATTTTTAAATATACTTTGTTTGTTGTTGTGTGAGATAACTATTTTATAATTAATGATGAGAGAAGTTGCTTTGTTCATCGACATTATCTGTTTGATGACACATTTCCACCCTGGAGCGCAAAAAAATCTTAGACCATAGACTTTGCTAAAAGCTGTACATGTGCAGTAACTCCTCTTCAATACAAAAGAATAGGACCATTCTGGGCGCACCGCTCCTGCGCCCAGAGCTGAATGCACAGTACGGATCATGCTTCCAGAACAGATGATGTAACCAGGCTGTGTGACAGAGGCTGGCTGCTGCAGGTACACTTCAAGACATTGAAAGCCCTTCAACTTATGCATATGTTGTCATTTCTGACTGATATGACTAAACTTTTAGAAGTCTCTGTTTGAGGGAAAAAAACCTTCAGCTGACCATGTATTCTAAAAGTGGGGACTGGAGAGTTTGTTTGTTTGTTTCTGGAGCTAGCATGCTAGCGCTAGCCCCCAGTTATTGTATGGGCTCAGTTATAAATCATCATTTAACTATTGCTACATTTATTTGAATGTGTGAAAAACTAATTATCAAACATTAACACTTTTGTATACCAAATGTCACCGATGGTTTTATACTATTTCTGAACAGCTGCATTTGTATTGATCTGGATAATGAAAATAAGCCTCTTGCAATAAGTAACTAGCTCCTAGTGCTAACACTGAAGCATTTAAAATGCAGGTTCATTGAAATGGTGAAATGCTATATTATGTGCTAAGGTGCAATATTAGGACCTTTAATATTGGGACTATTTGTGTAGTCAAATAATGAGCTTGATTCTATTTATATTATGCATTTATTTACTATATGATGATAAAACATGTACATGCATTGCTTATATTTATGATGGTTTTTGACATTGATAAAAACCAGGATTATTGACTATTAGGTCTGTTTCACAAAGGCCAGGTCCCGGTTTCCATGTCTGTTGCTGAGGAGGGAGAGCTAACCCTAGTTTCGAACCAGGAGATCGGTTGAATCCCTATAACTCCTTCCAGTGCGGTAGGAGGTGCTTTTAGCTACATTCTCATTCAGCCCCCCTGCTGGAGAAAACTCCTCCAGCCACCACTGTTCATCACATGAAGGTATTTTATGTATCAGAAGCTTCATGGCACATGGTTTTAGGACAATTCACATTTGCTTTTACTTTTAACACAGATACCACATCATGTAGACAGACCTTGTAAGTTTTCGAACACCCACACAACAACTTAAGTTGAGATTAGATCGTGGCAAGTTTAACTTCCTTCAGTGAAGACTACCTTCTTAGTACTTGCAAATTGATTATTTTCCATGTCCTCTTGCGCCCTCGTCAAGAGTGTATAAACTTTTTGACCCCATAAGGATAAAAATACAGGTACAATGATCCCTGGTTTACGTTCCAGAGACCTCCACGGTAGGTGAAAATTCACAAAGTAGCAGCATTATATTTATTTTGTTATTTATATAAGTTTAAGGCTTTCTAAACCCTGCCCCACTCACTTACAAAACACTCTGTATGCTCTTAAACACTTTGGCGATGAAGATGGCGATGAGATGAATAGTACAGCACACACAGTATTAAAAAACCGTGTTTAAAAAACCTGCAATACAGTGAAGCTGCAAGAAGTGAACCACGATATAACGAGGGACAACTGAACTGCATCTCTGCTAGGTTGAATCCATGCATTTGTTTTGATCACTGTCATAGCCGTGGGCATGAGACCCACATGACCAATCATACAGGTACAATAAACAAAACACTTTCAGGTCTCTCTTGTAAATGAGTCCTCGAGGCTCAATGAGATTAACCTGCCTAAATAAAGGTTGAATGAAAACTTTCGTCTATGCAGGTCCAAAATCATGGATACGATATCATCATTAGATGCTCCTCCACCAACAAGCCCTATTGTCTGCCACCACAATAACAAACTGCCATAATCGACTGTGGCACCAGACAGCTTGTGCATCTTAAAAACCATCATGGGCCTGTTTCTTTCTTCCACATGTAATATATAGCCCACTTTCTTCTTACTACGCTCAAGAAGACCTCATCAAATCCTTTCAAACGCCATCCACTGTTTGGCATTATTGAAACGTATTGTTTTATGTTGGAACAGGGACGTCATCCAGTGTGAAAGAGTCCTTTATAGATGTGCAGTAATAAAATCAAATACACGTTCTATGTAAGTATTATTCAAAAGAAAACAATGGTAGCAAGAGAAAGAACTTTAATAAACCTCACAGGAAACTGAATTACATCCAGCCTGTGGCGCCGACATTGTAAAAGGCTTCGGTTCCACAACTGACATGTGTGAATCAGGGATCCTCGTTCACTCCAGGTTATCTGCCATTATTAGAAATGGTGACTGGGCTGACCTTTTTACTTCATATGAAAATCCTCCGTGACGGCAGTGATGCCTCACCCCGGACAATGATCAGCCGAAGCAAGACGCTCCGCAAAGGCAGTACAAAGTTGCCATTTTCGTCTGTGTAACCTTTCTGAAACGTCTCACGTGCACATCCAAAGGCATGCTCCAAAGCGCATGATGCACACTGTCGAAGGTTAGTGACAAAACAGTGCACTGTACGACTTACGTAAAGGTCCAGATCCTTTGCCACTTGCCAAAATGGGTCGCCGGCGGTGAAATGCCAAATGCGTCATGTCCTTTGGAGAATTTTACCTTTCATATTTTAAATCTAGTCAGCCATGGTCAGGTGTAATGACACAACCAGAGGGAGTGATAAAATCAATAAAAATCTAATTTAGATAAACTGACAGGTAAGCCTTCTCTCCCAGCCAGTATTGTGGAGAGCGCAACGTGCATTACTGCATGTCAATGCAGCTTTGAGCTCAATATCTGATGAGTGATGATCCACTGAGTAGTCTAAGCCAACTGGAGGCAGAGGGAAGTGATGAAAAGTCTTTGATATTACACGCTTTGCTATATTTTCTAATAAATCATTTTGCTGCGCTGCTTCTTGGCACACATTTAAATCAACTCTGTAGAAACGACTCCCACAGTAAGTCTCAATATTGGGGCTTGGTAGAAGTTCTCTTTATAAATCGTGATTTCCAAAAGTCTTGAGTTGGAGTACCAAACTGAAAAATGGTATTTTACTAATAAGTTTATCCTTTTGTGGCACTGGAAAAGGGAAGGTATTCTCCCAGTATATAGTGTTGTTTTCTCCTGCTGGTTTATTAAGAGAAGTAATGTGTTTGCAGTCACTACATAGCATTGTTGCTTTGACAAGATTTACCTGGACAGGCAGTGTAAGGATCCTTCATTTGATCAAGTGAAGTAGTCCATTAAATTATCCTTTATTTCCCAGATCTGTCACCGATAAACAACTTCTTTTATGCCACAACAAACACGAAAGCCTGGTTTTCTTTCTCCTCGTCAACAAGATAAATATTCCCTGCTCCCTTGTCAAGCGGACACCGCACTCTGTATTTCACTGCTGGAGAGGAATACCAGATAATTAGAGACCTTTGTTTTCGTGGAGATCTTTTGTTTTTCCCACCCTGTAACCTCTAGTGACAGAACAATTTAGACTGAAACACTGAACACGGGCAAGACTAAATTACAGCCTCATCTCCAGAAACCAATAACCAATTTTCAACTTGTAACACAGCGGCTCTGTTCCAAATCTCATCAAATGTTAATTAAGCTTTTCCCACCAGAGTTCACGGTTTAGCTCGAGCAGGCCAGACGAGCGAAAACAAACGCATGACAGAAAATATACGTAGATCCGGAGAAAAGTTTGATCGTTTTGCCACAATTTCACCGTGGAAATGGTTCATTCACCTGTAACGCCAGATTTTCCAACTTTCTGTTACCCCCCCACCTCTGAAGTAGTTAAAGAGACTCCTCTGTGACAGACACCGCCAGAGATCCACAGAGGCCCTCGATCTCTGGATATCAGGTTCTGACAGGGATTGAGACTTGATAAATGAAAAGAAGAAGAACAAAAGTGTGAAAGTACTTGAAGTCAGGGGCTCCTCGTCGGGAGTTCTTCTGACATGTCGACAGCTGATACTCAGGCACTAATGGGGGTTCAGCACAGGGCTGATGGGCACCCGGCCTTGAAAGACGGAGGTAAAAGCCTGTCCCATATGCCTGCCGTAAATGTCACCGGTGGCAAATGCTGACAGGAAGCACACCGGCTATGAAACCTCCACTGGTGTGCTGATAAATTAAACAAGCGGTAGAAATGAATGTCTTGATGTTTGCAGAGTGTTGCACGTACATGATGAGAAAAAAAAAAGGTATTTCAAGAAAGGTGCAAACTGCATGTATGAGAAACTGGACATGGCTTTACCCTTTTCCTTTTCTCGACCTATCTTCCACTGTCTTTTAAAAATGTCTCCTTTTAACATGTCTGTTTAAAAAGAAGTGCATATGGCTATAAAAGGAAAGGCCATAGTTGACCAATGGCTGCTTTGATGTCTCTTTATCCATACTGTAATTATGCTCATTGTATTAATCCATCCATATCCAGCAGTCACTGTGCAAGAGGTGGGGTACACCCTGGACATGTCTCCACTTTATTCATTTATTCATTTGTTTAAAAGAAACAAAACAAATTCATGAAAACATAAAACATTAAATGAAAAGGTGCATAAAGAAGAAGAAAAATTATAATATCTGCCCCTTATTTAAAAAAATAAAATAAAATAACTACAAACAACAACTCAGGCTTGAACAATCCACAAAGCAATTCACATTGTAAACAATTTTTAACTTAATCATCTAAATTAGAAAATTTTACGGCGATATCAAGACAACTCCACAATCCAGTGCAGCTCCTTCAGACTGGTTCTAAATGGAGGTTTTACAAACATTTCCATTCTCTTCAGGTTATAATGACTCTTTTTCTTTTTAAACAAATTTTAATTGAATATTTGGAGGTAATTTTTTTATGAGCTTTATACATGACTTGTAAAATATTGTATTCAACCAAATCCTAAAATTTTAATGATGAAATGACATATTTGTTGGGTGACCATAGCACTTCCTACTAATAATTCTTATAATTCTTTTTTGTAAAATAAAAATAGGATTTGTAATTGTTTTGCATGTTTTTTCCCCAAACTTCAATACAATAGATTAAATATGGAACAATCATTACATTATACAATACTGTATATTCAAAACTTTGTCATTCAGAAACTATTTACTTTATACAGTAATGCAATTGATTTTGTTATTTTCATTCTTATTTTACATATTTCCATGCCAGATTCTCATTAACAACGACATCCCAAAATGTTATTTCATTAACTATGAATTTCAGTACCGTCAATTTTAAATGGGACTTCAATAATTTTATTTCTATTACTAAATATCATGTTTGTTTTTCCCAAATTTCATGACAACTGATTAAGTTGGAACATCTGCAAATAAAACACACTTCAAAAGCCCTGACACATCAACCAGATCATTCACATGCAAAATAAACAACTTTGGTCCCAACACAGAGCCTTGAGGGACTCCATATCCATTAACTCAAAATTCTGATCTTACATTGTTTACCTGTACAAAGTGTCTCCTACTATTCAAATAACTGGATACCCACTGTAGTGCTAATCCTCTAATGCCATGTTTAGTCAGTTTTTCAAGCAGAATGATGTGGTCAGTGGAGTCGAAGTCCATCACAGGACGCAGAGATGAATGATACAAACAACCATCCTATCTCTCTCTCTCTTAGCTATGGAAAATTATGTAAGACACTGAACCCCTCATTTCTTCTGATGTGTGTCCCATCGGTGCATGAATGATCTAAAGCTCTGATTAGTCTCTACAGATTCACTTTATCTTTGTAGAGACGTAGCAGAGTGCTGTATGAGAGGGTAAATGAGGACACAGGTTGTATTGTAAAGAGCTTTGACGATCTTGACTAGATACAAAGATGCTATATAATTAGTCCATTCACCATTTGGTCTTTTAGAACCATCAAACAGTCATACACCAAATAATCCATTTGATCCGCAAGGATCAGCTTCTAATGAAAAGCCTTGAAACTGACAAAGGCAGCTTGTTGAATCGACAGTTTTTATGTATTTTAGGCCACTACACAGTAGTATATACATCCAACTTGCTGTTTCTTAATATAGCAAAGTATTAACACCTCAAACGTCCAACTTTGCTTTCAACTTGTGACTTTTATATGCCAGCCACATTATCTTTGGCACACAGTTTAAAAGTTTGGGATCATTTCTTTCATCTCCCAGTATTCCCCCCAATGCGCTGAGGCACAATTAGCCAGATGGAATACTTATACAGTACATACTTTTATACTCGGCGGTGACAAATGGTCAGCGGATCGTGAAACGATATAATTACCTTTCAAAAAATTTGGTGGACCTCATTTAATTGACATTAATTAGTCTAAGTGTTTGAAGCTACAGCTGAAAACCAGCCGACTGTGAATGGTCAAACAAGTTTTACTTATAATTAGGCTCTTTGCTTTAGGAGATCTTTAAACTCAACATGTTGATGGGACGTATCAAGGGATTTGCTTTAACTCTCAGTGCTGGCACAAATGTGAATATTTAATGTGAATATAACTTTATTTTTGCAAAATATTATCCAGCCGCCAGCCATCCCTCTGCGTTTTCAACATATTGATTAAGTATTGATATGTATGTACCAAGTGGGCTTAATGCTGCAGAAATACTTTACTCCGCGATCATAACATTGTGTTTTCTCATGATATTTCCAAAATGGTATCAGTCTGTGCCTTTTTTGTCTTCTGGAGCAGATAATTTTAGTTGAGCCATTTGTTTCAGAGTCGTTCTCAGATTGACTGCGAATCGTCTTTTCAGTTTTGATCTATTCTTCTAATAACTGGAACTAGTAGTTAAGCCCATTACATATTTCACCTGCACTTTTTTTGGTCAGGAAACCAAGCAGCCCTAACTATAGGATTTATCAAAAAGGAAAGACTTAAACCTACCATTTTTTTGCCGTATAAGTTGCACCTTTTTGTATAAATTAGCATGCCCTGCGACTTATACGGCGAAGCGACTTATTTACGTTTTTTCCCCCACATATAACACAATTTTTAGCTGAGATCTGATGATTTCCTTCATTCTGATATGGAAAATATTGAACAATACCATTTTCTGTCACTAGAGGGCCCCTCGGTAAAAGTGGCTATTAATGAGACACTTGGCTGCCATACCAAGCCACCTTTGTCTCGCTCCTGAACTCCTGGAGCAAACGTCACATCAACTGAGGCACACCTTTACTGTGACGTCAAACAAACAAATAATTCTGTTTAGGTGGTTATTTTGGTCAATTTCGAAGAAATGCACAGTGAGTCCACCCTTTGCATGCACCAGCAGCCGCAAACTGATTTTTGAAATGGAGCTGATTTGACCGTCAAAGCGCATTTATTAAAGAAAAGTCAGCGGTGACGCATAATAGATGTGACTTATATCGCGAAGTGGCTTATTTATGGATTTTTCCACTTCATTAAACATTTTTGGACTGATGCGACTTAGCAGTGTGATGTGTACATCAGAAAGTACGGTAATCTAAAAGGTAGACAAGGTGTCAGCCTCACGGACAGAAATTGGAAAATGTTTCCACAAGAGAGGAGCCTGATGAGGTCTCTGCTTCCCATTCTGTTTCTGGAAACTCTAGGAACCACAAGTAAACCTGCAGTCTGAGAGTGACGTGCTCTGTTAGGAAAATATGACACAATAAGATCTGTAATAAAATATGGAAATTTAGACATATTATACTTATAGCTACTTTGTAACAAGTAGCCAGAGGAACTGCTTGTTTGGTGCCATTTTAAAAGCTAATGTGGAATTCCTTTCATGGTGAGAAACACGTCTTGATTCCATCAAACACATGATCAAACTGACGTCTGAAAGTAGCTTCAAGTAGGTCTTCCATTGTAGAATAAAAAAAAGACAACCCGCATGGACTGTCATTGATTATTCAGATGTCGTTTAGGTGATTTGCAGCTGATTCCGCCTACACGTGGATGAAGTGGGACTTTCAACAGACAAGTCGCTGGTGTAGCCCGTGGACAAGACGAGGAGACTGATCAGCTCAAGTGAGGTGTCAATTAAAAATGAAGAACGCCAAGTCCACTTTGAGGTGACAGAGGAGGCTTGAAGATCAGGCACAGCTGCCGGCTAAAAGAAAAACGAGTGACGGCAACCTTTGGGAGTTCAGTGGCGTGTTGTACGATTTAATGGGCGGGGCTTTGTGAAGTCTGGAGGTGACCAATGAGAGGATCAGCGCTGTCTGAGAGGGTTAGGGTTAAGGAGTGACTGGTATAAAATCCACATATTTTAACTGTTGTGCGACTGTTTATGAAGCATTCACTCAATGTGAGCCGTTCTTCAGCATCTTTCTCATTACACATTTTTTGTGCTATTTCAACGCATCATAAATCAAAACGTTCAGTCCTGCGGTGACTTTTGGTGTTGGTGCAGCTTTAGCTTTTGGAAACATTTAGCCCATTTTCTCCTCGTAGGAAATGAATTGAGCTCATTTTCCATCCTTCAAATCTTTAGATGTGTTTACAACCTTTCACTGCTCCTTTCACATTTCTGTGCTTCTTCTACTTCTTTCTTTTAATATCAGCTTTTATGCTCCTTTCAGCTTATTTCTGCAAGTTTCAGCTTTTCCTGTTATTTCAGCTACTATTTAGCTTTCTTATGCTAATTTTAGCTTTTTCTGCTAATTCCACATTTTTTTGCACTCATTTCAACTTTTATCAACCTAATTCAACAAAAAAATGTGCTCTCTCCACTTCCTTCCATTAATTTAGGCTTCTGCCTTTTTAGCTACTTTTCAGCAGTTTTTTTTTATATACTGTAATTTAAGCTTTTTTTCAGAATTTTCACTTTCTTATGCCCATGTCCGCCTCTTTCAGCCTAATTGGATGAAAATGTTTTCTTTTTTCTGCTAATTAATTTTTTATACCCTTTCAGCTATTTTTTTTTCTTGTAATTTTTAGCTAATTTCAATTGTTTTCAGATAAATTCAAGTTTTTCATGGTCTTTTCTGTTACTTTCAACCCAATTAACTTTTTTTCTGCTAATTTCAGCTACTATTTAGCTGTTTGCAAAATTTTGCTTTTTCAACTAATTCTATACTTTTGGAGCTTATTTCAGATCCTTCTGCTAATTTAAGCAGCTTGCTGCCTTTTCAGCCACTTTTCAGCTTCCCCCCACCCCCCCCCCACTTTTTTCCCCTAATTTTCAGCTTTTTGAGCTAATTTACCATTTTTATTCTCATTTCTGCTTATTTAAACCTAATTCAGCAAATATGTGTTATTTCTGCATTCTTATGCTAACTTTGGCTTCTTTTTTATCTACACTTCAACATGTTTTCAGCTAATTTCAGCTGTTTTCAGCAAGTTATAAAGCAATAAGCATTTACACTGTGAAATGCAGTGTGAAGCAGAAATATATTTGCTGAATTACGATTTAAATAAACAGAAATTAAAGCAAAAATTAGGAAATTAGCTCAGAAAGCT
>JARVGS010000835.1:3839895-3850342 GCA_031762315.1 Hypsolebias antenori | reverse complement strand
TTTCTTTCTTTCTTTCTTTCTTTCTTTCTTTCTTTCTTTCTTTCTTTCTTTCTTTCTTTCTTTCTAAAAAAAAACATTTGACATGCTAGTTGTGATTCATTGTGAATAAAAAATGGGTTTATGAGATGTGCAAATGACTGTGTCCTTTTTTCAATTTACATTTTACAAAACTTTGTCAGAATTGGCGCCGTGTTACGATGTGCAGCGAGTTATTAGAAAAACCCATGTCATAATACCGTCAGGTGTGAGCTCGGGCTGTGGCAGGCTGTTTATCTGAGTCAAGCTCAGAAATTAAACCCAACTCACTTGACGATTTGAGATTCAAAACCTTCTCCACGCCAGCAGAAAACTTGGACAGATAAAGTGGAATGTCTCAGCAGCATGCTTGTACAACAGCCACATGGTGGCCTTGAAGTTGTGACGGTCCACACAGAAGATCTATTGTTTCCACCCTTTATTCAACTCAGTGCTTCTTATCAACAATCAGTGTGCGAGCGAGAAAAATCTGGCATGAAACTTTTTAGCACTGAGATGAAATAAGAAAGTCACACCAACACAATCCAGCACACACACACACACACTCCCAGGGAGCATGCCTGTTACCGAGATCTGTGTTTGTAGACCACATGACCGTTTGGCTTTTTCTTTGACGTCCGAATGGGGGAGGACTTGCTATCGCAAACACAACTGAGACAGCAGGTGGAGAAACATCACAAAAACACAAACGGATCCATAAAGTGTTTGGAGGAAATAAAGAGGGAGGGGTTGAAGGTGTTTGTTTAAAGGAAGGCAGAAAAAAATAGTGAAATTACTCAGACAGGAAAAAGAAATCGTACACGACAGAATCGTTGAGAAAATACACAGTGACGAAAACACTGAGCACCCAGATGGACTGGTGGGAAAAATTAAAGCAAATCTTGACGGGTGACATCACTGGACCACGTGTGGACCAGTCTGCTTCCAAAGTGAACCCGTCTTTCAGGGCATTGAACTGTTTTCATACAGCTGTGTGTGTAAAACTCACTCTGTGGTGGAGGGCGAGGAGCGCAGAGTCGCAACGCTGCCTTGCCTGTTGTCATGCTGCAGTTTGGGCGAGGACGGCAAAGAGTCCGTCTTCTCCTCCGTCTCATCGTGGGACGACTGCGACTTGGTTTTCTTCTTGCTGAACGCCTGCTTAAAGGAGCTGCGTAACTGCAAAACACATAAGACAAACATCATTTCTTCCCATCAGTCCCGCTGACGTCATGTCTCGCCACATCAGGAAGTCACTCCGTGCTGAATCCAAGCAATGGCTGCTGTCTGTTTTAGGTAAAGAAGCAAAAGGCAAGGCCGTAAGTATGAGATGGGAGTGAGAGAGGAAGGGGACAGAGTTTGAATCTTTAATGAACTTATTGAAGATGAACAGGCAATTAAAATAAACATGGAGGGGACAAACAGTTGAGGGATCCATGCCGACGTTCCATGAGAAAAGAGCGAGGTAAAGGGCAGGACAAAGGAAGTGGTGACGGCAGATAACCACTGAACATACTGTGGAAAGCACTGACCTGAGCCGGGATGGAATCAGCCACCTGAAGATGCAGAACACACCCACCATTAAGCGACACAAACACACACTCATGCCTGCTTCACACACATCTACTGCACATTTGTTCAAATTTATACAAATGAGTAATACCCTATCAAGAGTGAGGTCACAGAACATGGACCATAAAGAAACGGCAAGTCTGGTTCAGATCAGTTTTTTCCACAGTCATGGAGCAAAGGGAGGGAATTGGAAATACCCTCCGTCCGAGCATGATAACTTGAAAAATAAGTGAGGTACCATCTTCACTTTGTAGACATAAGAGGTTCCTTTTGAAAAATAGGTTCCCACATCAAAAACCACATGAATATCTTGCACTAAAACATTCATGTATACTTGAATGTTTAAGTTCAATTCCAATCCAGAAAAAGCACTCATCGTAAAAACTACAAACATTCACTATTTAAATGCTTCTGTGACGAAGGACATCGTCGTGCGGCTTGTTCAGGCTCAGAAAACAGCTCTTTCTCAAAAATGCTGTATTCATGTGACAGACAGGTGCATTAGCTAATATTAAACCATCTGCACAGTCTATTAGTGGACTTGGAGGTTAGTATGTTAAGATGACCTGCAGTTAAATCTATCTGTGTTCTAATGGTCTGAAGCAGGCTCTGGAGAAGTGATCGATTTCCATCGCAGAAGGTTTATTAAACCCACACATGTAAAGTACAAGATCACTACAGCGTTGGACCATCCTGAGACACCACGAGGTCCCAGGAAATGGCGCCAAACACTGATCAACACAGAACTGGCCACACCTCCAGGAAGTGGTTGTCACCAACGACCTATGGGAAGTCCCTATACAGTAGTCCCTCACCTATCGCAAGGGTTACGTTCCAGACACCCCCACAATACGTTAAAATTTGGCAAGTAGAGATGTTCTATTTATTTTAGTACATGTATTTATAAATTAAGGCTTTATAAACTCTTCCTATACTCTTGCAATGTTCTAAATACTGTTCTAAACAATGTTCTAAACTCTCTAAACGTTCTAAAAGAGCACAGCAAAGGAGAGCAGACAGACTGATGCTACGGTTACTGAATCAATCAGCGCCCAGGGGGCAAACTGGCCTTTGGGAGTACCAGAACATTTCCCGAATTGGGGAATGTCCCAGCTTGGTTTGCGTTATGGATTGGTTCAGGTTGCACTTGATTATTTTAAATAAACAATCCATACCACTCACTCTAGTATCCGTCTCACTGAAGCTCCCACAGCAGCCATGGGGAAAGACAGACTCCACCCTGCCCCCTCCTTTCTCTTTTTGAGGCTATCTGTCACAGGTTGGGCCCCTGCCTGTTGTATTTCCTCATTGTGGACTGAACTGGGCAAGGGGGCCTTCTCCTACTCTGCTCCTGTTTCCTAGAATATCTTACAAAAAGATCTGAAGCTCTCGACCTTGACCTCTCTAAGTGGCTTCAAACACCTGTTAAGTTAATGGGAAAACCAATGCAGACATGTTCCTGTTTTTAGTTTTCTACATTGCCTTATAATCTAGTTGTTTTTTTGCTACTTTTCCTTTTTAATTATCATTTAATTTTCACTTTTTATTCTCAATTTGCTTTATTTATGATTGTCTATTGTTGTCTTTGTTGTCCACTGTTGTCATCACTCTGTTAAAATCAGGTCTCTCTTGTAAATGAATCTGAGGCTCAATGGGATTAACCTGTGTAAAAAAATTGAATGGATTTCTCTACTCTGCTCTTACAGACATCCTCAGAAAGACAAAGGAGAGGGGTTCTCGGCGATCACTGAGCAGGCCAGGCCACCGGGAAACAATGTGTACAATCTGCTGGTGAAGATTCTCAGTCATCCAGGACATGATAAAATCAAAACACGTTCAATACAGAAACAACTGGACTTTATTTGTAACAGAAGACGTTTCGCTCTTCATTCGAGGAGCTTTCTCAATTCCTCAATTTCTCAATTGATCTGGACCTGCTGATTTTTTTAGAGTATAAAAGTTTAATAACATTATGCACTTCAGATATGGTAAAATACTTGAAGTTTAAGGGTTGTGTTGTCATCAATGGGGTATCTAGATAAACAGAAGAGTTTTCAGGAGAGGCACTAACAGAATTAAATATAGAAGCTGAGTTGATAAAATGTCTATTAAAACATTCAAGCATTTGAACTCACATTGCGTCTGTCCCCTTGTGCTTCTGATGCACTGGTTTCATTGCCTCCTTGCTTTCCTGGACCAAGCTCTCATCTTACAGAATCAGAATAAGCTTTATTATCATTGTAGCGAGATACAGTGAGATTATGTTCGTACAGTTGTCCGAAAGATGGGTGGAGTTCACATTGCTGCTGCTACAGGAGCGCGGCCTCTTATCCTTTATCAGAATACTTTTTAGATAGAAAAAGGTAAAAGGCCATGAGGATGGATAGTGTTATTACAAAAATATCTCTTCACATCTTGTCCTATCAGGACACGATTTAAGACATCAAAAACTCTACCAGCAGTACATTTGTAGACACATTACATATGTATTTGACATCAAGAAAGAGATTTGGCCCTGATGCACTTCCAGATAAGCCATAATCCTGATGAGATGTTGGTCAGCCGACAGTTCTGGTAAACCTGCACAGAAATTTTCAAGGGGGGTAGATGAAGATTTTTCCTTAGGTTACTTATATCCTAGGAGAAATTTCATAGTCGGCCTGTTTTCGTGGCTAAATAGGGAGGTCCGATTCAGATAACCCACAATTTATCCTAATACTTACTCAATAATCCAGGTAGAAAAATCTACAAAAGTTAAGTCAGGTCACAAGAAGCTACAATTATTGATTTTCTTCAGGCAGACTATTTTTTTTTTTGTCAGCCTTGAGTCCTGCTGGTACTTTTGGTCCAAAATGGCCAGCTTTTGGGGCATTCCACTAAACCGTGCTATGAGCTTTCTTCAAGGTCGTCTCCAACATGCTGGCGAGCCCTAGAAGCTGCAGGTCGCCTGCGATTCTCACAAATCACTTCCATCTTACAGTTTAGCTCGTAAATCAGCAGATTTTGAGTACTCGTAGCACGAACCAAACCTTCACACAGACTTGTCCGTTTTGTCATGGCCCAAACTGCTGCCGATGTCTTCCTCAAAATCTGATCATAGGAACCCGCCGATGACATGAAGCAGAAACTCTGCTATTATGAGTCCAATTATATAAACGTCTTTGGTGTCCTCCTGAGACAGAATTGAAAGACACATCAGCTCCCACACCCCCATGGGTCCATGACGTCTCCTGCAGCGTGAGTCTCAGTGGGAGATGAGGGTTCTCCAAGACACTGTAGTTTTGTTGATTGCGTTGAAAGTCCAGCTCACCAGATCCATGATGGTATTTTTCATTCAGAAGATGTGTGGCAGGAGCTCCGAGACACAGACAGAAAGCAAAAAGCAGGAGGAAAAGGAAAATCAGGGGAGGGAGAGGAAAACGTGTCCGCCTTGAACAAGTGCAGAAACCAGTCTGGTTCCTCATGCCCTCCTGGGTCCTCTTGCTTGAAACAACCATCTACAACTACAAACTGCAGAACCTCTAGCACGTCGTCATTCAGCCTTTCGGTCCGTCCTGCCACTCTCCACCATCTTCTCATACCTACCTGGTCACTTTGATCTGCTCTGCCATCCTGGCAACCCTGGTCCGTCCTGCATAAAACAAAAAAAGTGACAAATAAGGCTAACCATCACTATTACCCTCTCCAGGACAATACTCAGAGTTGCATCACCTCTCCTCTCCTACAGCTCTTGCCTGTATCCCTATGGGTCCACCACCTAATAAACTTTTTATTACATATTGACTGTCTCCTGGTCTCTCGTTGTACTCTGAGCAGTACTTTGTACCACTTATTGTGATAGTGTGGGCAGAGGACTGCAAGCTAGAGTGTCTGGGGCAGCAGATGGGGGTGTGGGAGTGGAGGGAATTGAAGGCTTTGCTCAAGGATCCAGAGTGGGGCAAAAGAGGGTGGAGGCAGATGTGGGTGCGTTACCTTTTCCAGCCATGTTTTGATGTTACAATCAGGGAGATTTGAACTGGCAACCCACCCACATGTTCATTTTAACCTCGTCTCCACCACTCCTCCTAACCTTTGACTAATTATGAAGTGGAAATAAAATAAAAAAACATGATTCTCATCATCATTTAAGGTTTTCTATCAAATGAAATGTAGCTTTGTTGAATTTTCTGGGACGGAGCAGCTTTTGTACCAAAGGATTTTCCCAGTGCTTTTTAAAAAACTTTGCATATGGCAAGTAGTCAGCGCTCTATTGTTAGAATTACCTGAATTTTAATGATTATTAGAATCATATCAGAAACAAATGACACCCCCAAATAACAGAGCTGACAGCAGGAATAATGCTTGTAACGCTGGTTTGTCCTGTTAGCTTTGTGTGGCCAAGACATTAAAAAATGAGCAGTCTGGATTCTATTAGGCCAGATTAAATGGGCGGTAATAAAATTTGTGGGATGTATGCTTTAATATTGATTAAAGGAGGTTATGATGAATGGCCTGCACAGAAATAGCCTACTCACTTTGGATTGATGCTGCACACATGGAAATACCTCAGGTTTCAAAGCACAAACGGTTTCCAGTATTGGTGCACCAGAAATGGAACCCTTCTTTTGGACGTCAGACATCTACGCATAATAGTTAGTTTCACAAATGAATTTGAAGCAGGACTCAAAACTGTTGGGATTATGTGCAGAAAACTTGCTGAGGCGAACCTGTAGATCTATTTATTCTAGCGATAAAACTAGAGCTTGACAAAGGAAGCCTTATTCAGAGAGGTGCTCTGTGCTCTTGTCAGGCCTAATTTGCTGCCCTGCGATGGAGCTGTGCAGACCAGAGTGACACTCCAACCTCTGGCAGCCACAGATAAACTCATAATGGAGACCTGAAATCAGTGCATTCACAGGGGACACAAGGTGGGCAGCATCCCTTCAAGGACCGCAACACACATCTATGTTCTCAGTGGCTGGGTGTAATTAAACAACTGGTGGTGGAAGGCTCATTTTAATAAAAAAAAAAAAAGTTATTTCTTTTCTTTTACCCAAAACACAACTGACATAAGTTTAAGGTTGATACCTTCTTTAGAGTCCAATATAAATTTAATGTCATGCTACATTCAAGGTAAGTTTTTGATTCATGCAGAGGAGTTATTATCCTAGAATCTTTTTACAAGTGATGGCCGAGTGACGGGAGAGATAAACTGGTGGATTTGAGCTTCATCTGCAACAATAAGGCCTCACTTTGTGCTCACGATAAAGAAGGAGCCGAGGTGAAAGGCAAAGCCATCAATTTGCTGATTCATCCACATTCCAACCCTCACATGTCCAGAATGTACAAGTCATGACCAAGAAACCACAATCCCAGGTACAAGTAGTTAAAATGGACTTCCTTTGTAGGGTGATATAGCGCAGCCTGAAGCTCCATACAGGATCATGACCCCTCAACCCTCAACACAACCATTTGGAACGTAGCTGGACTGTGGTAAATTTGGAAAACCTCCTTCAGTGTGAAGGCAGTAATACTCATGAAGTCTTATGCGTCCCCAAGATGCTCTGTTGTGCTACTACCATGGTCTATGAATAATGTCAGGATGTTGATAAGGATATCAGTCATGGGTTCTGTGGCTGGGGTCAACTGTTCCCATGAATTTGTCACAATCACGGTTGTAGACAAGGCATGATACCATTGTAAGAAATCAAGTATTTCATTCAGTCCGCAACAGTTTTATCCTGGCTTTGATCCTACCTGACTGACAGGAGTTTTTCTGTTCATTCAGGGGAATGTTCTTCATCTCCAGTTCCTCTGATCTGTGGGGTTCCTCAAGGATCTATTTTGGGTCCACTGCTTTTTCATATCTACATGATGGGGTCCATTTTTAGAAAACACAACATCCCTTTTCATTGTTTTGCTGACGACACCCGGTTATATCTTCTGATTGAGTCAGATAGGATCAAACCACTGGATCCACTCTTGAACTGTCCAAACATTAAAGTCTGGTTAAAACTAAATTAGCAAGAAACCAAGTGTTTTATTCAATTCAATTCAGTTTATTCATAAAGTGCTAAGCCACAACAGAAGTTATCTCAGTGCACTGAACAAAAACATTCACGCAGGTCCAGAATGGAGGCGAACAAGTCCCTCACTAGGAGGAAAGACAACAACAACAACAACAACATAAGTGAGGGGAAAAAAAATCCATGGAACAAGGTAAATAAACAGGTGTTTCAAACTGAAAAACTATTACTTCTCAAAAAATTATTATTTACAACTGGATAAGCCACTGTTCATGGAAACCATTCCTCTGGTTCAAAATATTGTCAACAGTTTATACAATAAGAATTACATTAATTTTAAACAAAAAAACATCCCTGTTAGGGTCAGGTGAACCAAGGGCCACACTTTTCTATTTGCTACCTAAAATACACAAGGAGCTGGACAAGTGGTCAAAACCTTTTCAAATTCCTGCGGGCCGTCCAGTTGTATCTGATTGTGGCAGTGAAACTTATCAAAGAGCTGAATTTATAGATTACTTTTTAAATCCATTGTCGGTACGTCACCCAAGCTACATTAAAGACGCCTATGATTTTTGCAATAAAATTTCAGCTACTAAGGTACCACAGGAGGCACTCTTATTTACGATGGATGTAGAAAGCCTGTATACAAATATTGATACTGTGGAGGGCCTCACAGTGATTAAAAATGTTTTCCTTCGGCATCCAGATGTGCACAGACCAGATCAGGAGATTTTACAATTACTTGAAATTAATCTGACTAGAAATAACTTTGACTTTGATAAAGGTTATTTTCTGCAAATTAAAGGTACTGCAATGGGTAAGAAATTTGCACCAGCCTATGCAAATCTGTTTATGGCTGAATGGGAGTCTGAAGTGCTAAAAAAAACGTGGGAAAAAAAACCCCATTGTATTACTTCCGGTACCTGGATGACATCTGGGGCATCTGGACCTACTCAGCGAGTGACTTTGAATCCTTCTTTACTACACTCAACACGTATAACCCATCCATTAAACTTAAAGCTACAAAAAGTTACACATCTGTCAATTTCCTGGACACCACCACTTACAAAGGCCCATCATTCCACACCACTAATCAATTGGATGTTAAAGTCTTTTTTTAAAGCAACAGATACACATTCACTTCTCCACAGAACCAGTCACACATACGCTGGACTGATCAAGTCGCATCTTTTAAGTTTCCACAGAATTTGCACTCTGGATTCAGACTTTTACTTTTGACAACACTGTGCCAACATAGATTTAATATCCAAACACGCAGCAAAACGGACGCTGTCTTTTTGCTCCGTGGCTCGGGAGCAACTAGTGCCACTGTCTTACAATCAAACAGCACCTGGACTACTTCACAGAGAAAGGCTGTAGAAGCCCAGTGGATAACAAACCTGGCCACACTGACACCTTTTGGACTGAATTCATACTCCACTAAAATCATAGGCTCAACCCTGACCCCTGTTCCTGAACTTAACCCTTGACCCTGCTTATCAAACCTTATCAATCCGGCCCTAATACTATAGTCTAACCTGACCTCCTGATCTTACCTTAACCAACCTGCAACCTGCATTAGCCTTTTCTTTTGTGTTTGGGATGGCCCAGGTGACCTGTGACAGGATGGACAGTGCACTGCCTCTTGATCACAGACAAGTGGAAGAAAATGAGTTGCTAAAGACATGTTGCCATTTAATAATCTTTAAGCTCTTTCAACTCCACGTATTAAAATATAAACACAAAAAACATGCTTCATGTTTAATTAAATCCCATTCATGTCTGATTAAATAAAGAAAACACTTGAGGCTGTTCAATATTTAAATACTTGCTAAAATGTTTTGAGAAGTCTCAGTGCGATAAAAACCCGGATGGTTGTGCTAAAGAGGAAATAGTGCAATAGTGGAGAAAAATGTGGGTGCTAGACAAAGGGTTAATAAAAAGAGCTGTCCTCATTGATTTGCGATGTATTTCCTCAAGCACAATGCCCACTGTTGGAAAGGTCAGATGAGAAACAGATAAAACTGCAACCTGGAATGTTTCCCCCCAATTCCAGCGGAGATAGGGAGTTATTGATTTGAGGCAAGCAGAGCTGAAAACACAAGTGAATATAAACCTCGATCATAATCTTGTATCCTTGCACATTTTGACTTTGAAATCGTCCAAAATTTAATACCATCTACAAAACCCCTTTAAATAAAACAACATTATTTGATTCAGTTTAATATAAAAAGTAGTATTTTCCATCAAAATACTTGAAAACCTTCCAATTTCCATAAACAATAAAGTTCCATTGTGTAACACCATTGCAAATATGAAAAGTTTGCAACAAATTATTTTGTTTTTACTGAAGCTGACTCGCATCAAAACGTCCTTTCATTGTTAATGAATGAGCAGTCTATATCCAAAGGTGCTATAAGACACATACCAAACAATAGTTTAAATGAAATGACCAAACAGTAACATTTATACCTAAATACTGACATGAATAAAAGAAAAAAGGAAATCATGTTAAAATAATTTGTTTGAAATAATAACATATATACCGTATTTTCCGGTGTATAAGTCAGTTTTTTTAACTGATTTCCATGTCCTGCAACTTATACAGCGGTGCGACTTATTTATGGATTTTCCCCATGTTTTTAGACTCATTTTTTGGCTGAGAAATGACCGTTTCCATTCATTCTGACTGGGGAAAAAAAGGTGCAGTACCACTTTTTGGCCGCTATGAGCGCTAAAGAGCCCTGTTTTTAATTCCATTTTTATTAAAGCTCATCTGATAACGTTCATTTAAATTAAAAAAATAATAGGAAAAGTAAGGAAAAAAGAAAATAAGGAAGAATTCAGCTCAGCACATG
>JARVGS010000835.1:3812533-3822568 GCA_031762315.1 Hypsolebias antenori | reverse complement strand
TGGTCTACTACTGGGAGCTAACGCTAAAATGACTTGCAGTAGATAGGAGCCGGAAGTGATGTACCCCACTTGAATTCCGACGGAAGTACGTCACCACTACCCGTGGCATATAGTCCATAGATCGCAGCTACTTACGAAACCATGACCCAGAATCAAGTCGTCTGCGAGTCCTTTAGCGCCACACCCAAGAAGAACATGCAGTGCACGTGTAGTGAGGTGCGGCAGTTGCAAATGGCTCCCCACACTGGCTATCAGAGACCAGCCGAAGAACAAGTCAATTCTTTGCCACAAAAACATAGTAAGGGTTACCAAAATATATGTTAGACACATGGGGTTAGTTATTGCAAACTCATGTATTCTTAAAATATTTTGTAGGATTTATAAAAGGTATACGTATACTGTATGTAGTTGTGCATCACAAAAACGTTTAGCTTCCATTAAAGAATACCAAAGAAGACATTTCCCTTGAGCTAGACTTGAAAGGTCCTTCAGCTTCCAGAGACATGATCAGAAAGGATAGTGCTACTATTTTTAGCAAAGAAGGTGTCAGTAAATCATGACTCATCGCATGTACCTGTAAACTGTCACCGGCAGTGATGCTTTTCTTCAATCTCTGTCAACAGTTGTAGGGCGTGTAATTGATAGAACTCGCATCAAAACAGTCTTCACAGAGCTCTTCAGCAAGAATGAAATGACAACCAAAAGAAGTCAAGGGCAGTCGGAGCGATCTTTAGACAAATACCGCGAGGCTGGATTATCTGAGGTAAATGATAAAAGAAAATAAAGTTAAGGGACTTTTTGATTGTCACCAGATTCATTTTAAAGCAACCAATTCTGCTTGTTTATGAGTCTTTGCATGTGTGGTATTAATTTTTAATCTAAACTACAATTTTTCCTGAGAACGTTCATGCCTAACCCTAGCACGCAGCAACTGGGAAGGATTGTGAGGAACAACAACAACAACAACAACAACAAACCGGAAACATGAACTTGCAAAGGGTTTAGCAAATCCTACAAATATATAACCCTATGTTTAACTCGGGTATATTTATGTTAAATTTGTTTTAATGTTTAAAAAAATGCACCCTGTACCTTTTTAAATAAAATGTCACAACACATATTTTTGCACACCATCACAAATATTGTTCAGTTAAGAAGACCTTAAAAAAAACATTAGAATACAAATGTGTAGTTTTAACATCAACAAATGTAGCATGTTTTCCCACTATGATGCGGGTCTGGAGGGAAAAATACGTTTTACAGGCTTGATAAACCACAAAACTGGCCCTCAATTGGTCAGCCATTAGCTTACCCTACCAAAGTATCTACCTATCAATCAATTTATCATATCCATCTATCCATCTACCCAACCTATCTATCGTATCTATCTTATCTATCATATCTATCATATCTATCGTATCTATCGTATCTATCGTATCTATCGTATCTATCAAAGCTATCGTATCTATCATGTTTATCGTATGTATCATATTTATTGTATCTTTCATATTTATCGTATCTATCATATCTATCATATCTAGCGTATCTATCGTATCTATCTTATCTATCGTATCTATCGTATCTATCGTATCTATCGAATCTATCGTATCTATCAAAGCTATCGTATCTATCATGTTTATCGTATCTTTCATAATATCGTATCTATCATATCTATCGTATCTATCGTTTCTCTCATATCTATCTATCCAAATATCTATCGTATCCATCTATCCACCATACCTACGTATGTTTTGTATCGATCGTATCTATCTGTCTATCCACCTGTCTACCTATCTATCATATCTTTCATATCCATCATATCTATCATGTCTATCCATCTATCCTCCTATTGTATCAATTGCATCTATTGTATCCATCTATCCAAATATCTATCGTATTTATCGTATCCATTTTTCCGCCTATCCACCTATCATATTTATCATATCTATTGTATCTATCATGTCTATCGTATCTATCATATCTATCGTATCTATCATATCTATCGTATCTATCGTATCTATCATATCTACTGTATCTATCCAAATATCTATCGTATCTATCATATCTACTGTATCTATCCAAATATCTATCGTATCTATCATATCTATTGTATCTATCGTATCTATTGTGTCTATCGTATCCATCTATCCACCATATCTACGTATGTTTTGTATCGAACGTATCTATCTGTTTTTCCACCTGTCTACCTATCATATCTTTCGTATCCATCATATCTATCATATCTATCCATCTATCCTCCTATTGTATCCATTGTATCTATCGTATCCATCTATCCAAATATCTATCGTAATTATCGTATCCATTTTTCCGCCTATCCACCTATCATATCTATTGTATATCTACCTATCTATCCATCTATCCATATATCCACCTATTGTATCTATCCATCTATCAATCTATTTATCGTATCTATCTTCAAGAATGACCAGACATCCCTTTACCAGTGAGCATCAAGCTACAACATGACCTTCAGATAATGAATCAGCGTTTTTTCCTGTGGGACATGACCCTATAAGGATATAAGAGTACCTCTGAAGAATACTGAACCTTTTGGAAGGTGTTCCATCAGCTTAAGACATTTCAGAGTGAGGTTTCTTATTTGGATGACATGTTGAGGTATTTTTATGCAGATTTTTATTTCTTTATCTCTTTATCACAGCTCCAGTTAAATGCAGAGCACAAATTTCAACATTGTATAGAAACACAATCATAATACATAGCATGCATCAGAATGCAGTACATAGCACTTTCACTCCATCCATCCATCCATAGTATGTTTTTAATCAGAATGATATTTTAATAGAGACAAACGAGACAGTCACTCTCTCACTCACATCTAGGGACAATTCAGAGTTACCAATCAGTCGAACATGCATGTTGCATTCATGTTGCATGCCACCCCACTTTCACTTCACCTTTTTTGTTGTTGTTGCTAAAACAGAATCTCAATGTAAAAACCAAACATGCTTTTACTGGTTTTGCATTTTCTATAGCTTTCCCAAGGGTTTCACCAGTCTGCACTCCCCATTGAATTCCCTATTTAAAATCTGGGATGATAATAAAAAAAGGAAACGCGTTGTTGTTTTCAGGTCTCTGTGGCATATGCTTCTTTTATTGTCACAAATCCATTTCAATGAACTTGTTTAAGAATTTGAAGCTAGTCTCTACAGGGAAACCCCTTTAATTGATTAACAGGCAGCTTTTTGTAATGTTATTAGTTCTGACCCATTGTTTCTTTGGTTTATAAAAGCTGTTGCTCTGAACTGCACATGATAAAGGGGAAATGCTATCTTCTTAGGTTACCCGAGCAGCTAAGAAGCTTAAGAAATTAGCATACGCAACAAAAACATGATCATGTTTAACTTAATGTTCTTCAGATTAATGACTTGTCACCCCGTAGCACCTGCTTGAAGCAGCAAATGCAAGAGGTTTAATTAAACTAAACCATGATCAATGGTGCAGAGCCCTTTGCTAAAGTGAAGATGTTCTTGATTGTTGCGACGTATAGAGTGCGTACTGTGTTAAACACATTAAATCAGGATCAACGCAGTGGAAATGTCACCAAACTGCAGAGAATGAATGTTGTGTGGGTGCTTTGAGTGATTCTGTGAATATGATGTTAAGCAGAGGATCACAATAGTGTGTTAAGCACACTATTGTGATCCTGGTTATATTTATTATTCTGTATTCCTGCCATTACTTTGTCTATTTTGTATGTTTTTTTGCGCGATGCTCGATTCGTGTCCTGCAGTTTTTAAGCTATTTCAGCAATTTAGCAATTGAAACATTCGGCTCTTTCAGGACAATCCTGCTGTGACTTTTGGTTTGGGTGCAACTTTAGCTTTTTGAAATATTTAGCCTTTTCTGACATTGTTTTTTCTCATATAAAATGAATTGAGCTCATTTTCCATCCTTCAAATCTTTAGCTCTGTTTACAACCTTTTACTGCTCCTTTAACATTTTGTTCCGGTTCAGCTTCCTCGTGCAAATGTAGACATTTTTCAGCTACTTTCAGCTATTGTGTGCTCCTTTCAGATTACATATTTCTGCTAAATTCAACACTTTTGATTCTTTTAACTTATTTATGCTCCTTCATGCTTATTTCTGCGTTTCAGTTTTTTTTTTGCTATTTCAGCTACTATTTAGCTTTTTACCCTAATTGTAGCTTTTTCAGCTATTTCCTATTTCAACTTATTTCAGCCTAATTCAGCAAGAATATCCATGTTCTTGTAATGTAAGCTTCTTTCAGCCTTTTTAGCTACTTTTCATCTGTTTTTTGCAGCTGTTTACAGATAATTTCCACTTTTTGTGTTCATTTTTGCTTCTTTCATCGTAACTAGGCAAATGTGTGTTCTTTCTGCTTTCTTCTACTATTTTAAGCTTTTTCTACCTTTTCAGCTAGCTTCACATTTCTTTAACTAGTTTCAACTGTTTTCAAATTTCTGCTACTTTCAGCCGGATTAGCTTCTTTCTGCTAGTTTCAGTTATTTCTGCTACTATTTAGCCTTTTATGCTAATTTTAGCTTTTTAAGCCAATTCCACATTTTTTTGCAGCCATTTCAGGTTCTTTCAACCTAATTCAGCAAAAAAGTGCTCTCCACTTCCTTCTGTTAATTTAAGCTTCTTTTTGCTTTTTTAGCTACTTTTAAGCCGTTTATTTTTTTGGATTCCAATTTGAGCTTTTTCAGATATTTTCACTTTTTGTGCTCATTCCTGCTTCTTTAAGCCTAACTGGGCAAAACATGCGCCAAAAGAGCATTTTTAGTAATAAATAAAACTTAAAGGTACGGCGACTTGTTTGGTATAGGTCACACTGGCCCATTTTCTACAGGATATAATCTACTATTCTGCTAATTGCACCTTTTCCCTGTTCTTTTTCTTTGTCCTCCAGACGATGACCCAGAAACTGATGGAAGTTTAGCACCTTCAAGGATGTCTGCTGCATCCCTTAGGAGAAAAGTACCGAGAGGCTGCCTTAAAGAAGTGCTTGTGGCAAAGACCAACAGGAGCTATGTGGAACATGTACATTAGACACTCCTGCATTTTTTCACATTATTTTTCTCATCTAGGAAAACGCAGTGCCCAGTAGACCTAAACATCCACAAAGCTGTATAATTAGTAGTCCTAGAAAAAACAACCTGTAGCTACTGTAAGGGGAAATTTCCAAATGCTGCTGGTCAGGCTTTTTTCATGCATCCATGTTCTGGTTATAGCCAGAACATTGGTCTGCTGGCGGGGTTGACTGGTCCCCAATGGTTTGAGCATGGAAGAAACTTCTGTTGCAAGGCTGTGGTGGTTTATCAGTGTGGTGGAAGTATATCACATGGAGAGTGGTGGCAGCATATATTCTACAGGATGGACAAAGACGTTATAGCAATGATCGTAACAAAGTAAGCCACAGCACAGACATGATACCTGTGGCTGTAGAACACATTCAGTCTTCCAGCACATAATGGCATCGTGTCATGTCCCTGTCAGCTTTGGTTTTGCGGCATTATGTCCTTTTAACATCCAGTTGTCCATCTGAGTCTGTTTCCTTAAAACCAGACAACTGCTTCATTGAGAGAATTCAGATTTGGTTCATTTCTTGCAGTTTCTCCATTTTGTCTATTTTTGTCTTTGCTGTAATATTTTATGTTGTTGCACTGATTCCGTTTTCCCTTTTAGCCTTCCCATTATGTGCATGTGTTTACTAAGCTGCCGTGTGTTGCTACGAGCCAACAGCAAAACAGAAAAATTACCATTAATTATCTTGACGGAGCAGAAAAGTGAGAGCATGCACGGTGCAACTGTAAACAGGGGTGTACGGTTAATGAGACGGTGCAGAAATCAGAGAGAAATGGCGGCTAAACCTCCCAATTTAGATTCTTCAGTAAAATGCATCATCAACGTGGATTAAAGTAAACTACTCAGCAGGGTAGCGGTGCTGCTTTTATAATGATGGAAGGCAGACAGGCAGCAGCTTGTCAGGGAGGGGGAGTGTGAACTTCTTGACCCCAGACTTCATTAAAAGGAGATTCACTGGGCTTAGCTTGGAAGACCACTGCCGCCCGGGTGTCAACGAAAAGGCCGACTGGAGTCGACACGTACACCAGAGCTTTAAGGTGCGTCCGCTTCCATCAGTCTATCCACCCCAGATTTTCAGCAGCTTTATCTTTTCTTGAGCCTTTGGTAGAAGAATCTATAATGTGGTGCCCTTTGACTCTGAAACTTCACCTCACTGGTCAAAGATGAAAGATGTTTTCCTCTGAAGACTTCAGGCCACAGTATGTTCCTTAGAATTTATACACATGGCCTTGGATTTGTATCAGTAACAGAGAAAAAAACTTTTTATCACCCACTACTAAAGGTGAACGGGAAATAGTTTTTTCCTCTGTGTGTGCATACCGTATTTTCCGCCATAAACGTCGCACCACAGTATAAGTCGCATCAGTCCAAATAAGTTTAATAAAGTGGAAAATCCATGAATATGTTGCTTCGTCATATGCGTCACATCTATTACGTTTCACCACTGACAACCCGGAAATGTGGCCGGTGTTGTGCCACAAATCAATGGGCTGCAAAATGGCGGCTGCGGGAGTGTGTATGGGAGGACTTTAACAAAAATTTAACAAGATTGACACTTAAAAACAATTATTTGTTTACTCAAAATTATAGTAAATGTGTGTCTCAGTCCAACGTTTGCTTAATAAATGCACTTTGATGATCAAATGAGTTGTATTTTGCTGGGGTGGTGCAGATGGTTTAACTTGCTCCAAGCAGTGAGCAGAAAGAAGGTGGGGGCTCTATGGCAGGCCGATTGTGTCATTAATAGCTGGTGAAGCTTTTCAGTCATCCAGAACGTGGTAAATTTAAAAAAAGTTCAAGGAAAAATCAATAAAGTATAAAATATAATAAATAAAGTCCAGTTGTTTTTGTCTTGAACTTTTTTTGAATTTGGCATTATAGCCATGTTTACCTATTAGATGATACAATGACATGCCTTCCAGCTACTACTACTCTGCTGCCATCAAGTGGCTGAAAGCGGTACTGTTTTTTTCCAGTCAGAATGAATGTAAACGGTCATATCTCAGCCAAATTTTTTTTTATAAATATGGGAAAAAAATCCACAAATACATTGCTTCGGCCTATAAGTCGCAGGGCATGCAAATTATGCAAACAACTGTGACTTATAGGCCAAAAAACATGGCACATGCCAATTTTCTTCTCTTCCCGTGAGCAAAATATCTCATCTATATTTGTCCACTGCAGTTAAGCAACATTATCAAACACAAAAATGACAAGAACTCAGTTTTACAGTGAAATTTTGTGTGATAGTAGCTGACCCTCAGATCTGAGTGCTAATTAAAGCAATCTGGTTTGCCATTAATCCAGATAGCACGTTGGTGTTCATGCTGGGCGAGGACTTCTTGATTGACAGCTCTCGCTCAGCTGTTCACCATAGAGCTGGCTGCATTTTGGACATTATAAGGCAGAGCTGAGATATCATTCTTCGTTGGTCCATTATTCTTGCACAGTGACGTTTCAGCTCCCCTTCTTGTGACCAAGTCTCACTATTCCATCTAGAAGTGATGGTGAAGAGAAAAACAAATACAGTGGTCCCTCGATACTTCGCAGTTTGACTTCTGCTGACTCAGTCTTTAAGACTGTGCACATCGTTTCCCAGTGGCCAGCCTCAGAGAGACAACGGAGGGTGCAGGGTTGAGGTCTGTCTTTCCCCGTTGTTGCTGTGGGAGCTTCGGTCAGGAGGATACCAGAGTGAGCGGCATCTGTTTATTTAAAATAATCAAGCGTGACCCAAACCGAGCTGACGCAAACTGAGCCAGGACATTTCCCGGTGCTCCCGATGGTCGGTCTGCTCCGGGGTGTCAGTTGGTTCAGAGTCTGTCTGCTCTCCTTCGCTGTGCTCTTTTAGGGTTTAGACACTTAATATTGCAAGAGTGCGGGAAGTGTTCATAAAGCCTTAAAATACATATTAATACCAAAATAAATATAACGTCCATACTTCGCAGATTTTCACCTATCGCAGGGTTGTCTGGAACGTAACCCCCACAATAAGTGAGGGACAACTGTACTCCCTTACCTTTTCTTACCTTCAGATTACCTGGTGTCCAACCTGGCTTGTTCTTTCCTGAGCATTGTCTTGTTGGTACTCCGGTGCTGTTTTTTTTTATGCCATTGCAACTCAACCTGGTCCCGTTTCCTGAAAAGTCCTCCTGCAAACAGGAACGGGGCAAATCATCTTCACCTGACCATCTGCCTTCCTGCTCCGCTCTCGCCAAGCTGCCTTTCACCCACACCTACCGTTCTGCAACTCGTCCAGTTTTGTATTTTAGCCTTAAAATCCCCAAACTGTTACGGACCATCGTAAGGACCTACAACTGTGCATTCCATTTTACTGCAATGCAACTTGGGCCTTGTTCAACCGTATATCCATTACAATGAATGCGTTTTTAAAAACTTATCGTGTCTAAAATCATGTTCAAGAGTTCTATGATGATAGAGTGTATGGTAAATGGAGCTTACTTCTATAGCGCTTTCCAGCCCCCTATGAGGGGCCCCAAAGCGCTTCACAGTACCATCCATCCACACATTCATACACACACATTCATACACCGGTAGCAGTAGGCTGCCATGCAAGGCGACAGCCAGTCCTACCGGGAGCAACTCGGGGTTAAGTGTCTTGCCCAGGGTCACAACGAGGTATACAGTGACCGGGGATCGAACCCGGGACCTTCCGGTCCTGAGCCGGCTGCCCTGCCTCTACACCATCTCGGCCCCTAGATCTCCAATGATACTGACAGGCAAAAGATTTCTGTGGTTGGCCTTCTTACCTATTAATGTGCAGGGGTTGTTACCAGCCTTTATTTTATTTTAAAATCCATAATTAGCTATCTAGTTTTATTGATGTAAGGAGACAGTTTGTCGATTCCACAACACCTCACTTACTGTTCCATCTAAGCTCTGTTAGATGTTTTGATTGTCATTGGTGACGTTTCCCATGGTCCTCTTGTATTGTCAGCACATGGAATGAGAAGGTTTGTGCTGACTTATCAAAACAGTCATGTGTAGTAGAGTGAAGTGCAGTGGACTAAGTACACACCCTTGAGGCACTCATATGTTCATTATGATAGTCTTATTGCCAGCACACACTTGTTTTTCTGACATTAAGTCCAAAGTCTGGTTACAGAATTATATTTTCATTACAAAGGAGAATTTCATTAACTGCTATGAGATGTTTTGCATCATACATGACTAAAATACTTAAGACTTTAAATATTAATGCAATTACTGTAGGAACAAAGTTTGGTATATGATAAACTTTGCCTCCATAAGCTTCTCCACCAGAGAACAGAAAGAGTGGTCTATGACTGTAATGTATGTTAGTACACAACAAACTGCAATACACTGACCTACCATAGCTTAAACATTTTTAGCAGTTTGAAATACTTTAGTTTTGTTGGATTGGACAGCCGTCACTCCCCACATTAATCAGCAAATTCCAGCTGCTGACAAACCTGCTGGTTCCAGATAGCACCATGATCCTGATTATTGCAGACTGGGAACAACCCACAATAAAAACTTCAACAGGACAATCTCATCTTTGAGTAGTATGAAAAATGGAGAAACAAAAAGAATCTACAGTACAAAACAAAAATGATAACATAATTTATTTTTCAGGTTCATACAACAGACTTTCCTGGAAATTACCCAGGCTTTGATGACTCATGGGACATGAAGAGATTTCAAAAGGTGAGACATTACTGGTAATCTCTTTCATACTACGGTTTTGCAGTGTTTAGTTTTTGTGTTAGTAGTTTTAGAAAATACTTTTTTTTTTTTAAACAAGGAACAATCCCTTGATAGGAGTTCTTTCTACTTTGGGAAAGGGACAGCGCTTGAGTCAGAGTCAGTTTCTTTATTTGTCAGTCACGTCACATGTGGTGGAATGAAATTATGTACACAGGGTCCCAGTTACATCCAACAATAAAATGTAAAAGAAAAACAGTAATA
>JARVGS010000835.1:3782239-3794609 GCA_031762315.1 Hypsolebias antenori | reverse complement strand
ATACACATGCATTTCGGCGCGTCAGCGGTGATGCATAATAGGTGCGACTTATACGGAGGTGGGACTTGTTTATGGATTTTTCCAAATTATTGGACCAAATTGGACAATGAGACTTATACTGTGGTGCGACTTATATGGGGGAAAATACGGTACAACTGATGCTCTGCTCGTCTTTGACTGTTCTTCATCTCCTGCACGTGAAAAGGATAAACATGAGGGACAAAATTAAAGGAATGGCTCTCAATTGTGAGCAACTCTGTTTCCACGCTTCTTTGGAAAAACCCGTTCAAAAGATTTGCATCGTTTGCAAAAACAGCATTTCACACACGGTCCAGGTTTTCCTTGAGTTTTCTCGTTCTCCTTGTGGTTCTGTTCCAGAGTTCTCCCGTGACGTGTTTTGGCTGCATTAGCAGTTTTGTTCAATGAATTGGTTTTAATCAATTTTAAGTGCGTTCTTGGGTTCTATACCTCCACTAACCATGACGATGTGAGTTGGATAACAAGTGACAACTAAAGTTGAGATGAACTAGTTCAACTGTTTTTACATTGAATTGTATCTACTACATCTATTCAGCTAGATTATTTTTACACAATCTATAGGTTTATGTCTAAATGAAACTAAAATACAACCAGATTTATTCAATGCATTCACTGTATAGCCTTTAGAGCATTTGTAGTAAACGTTTTAGTTTATTTACCTCATTGAAATAGTTTTTTCCTCATGTTTTTTGTTCCTTTTCTGTATTTTTTCTACCATGAAGGAGTAGATATAGAATAAATTTCAACAGAATTTAATGTTTCTTTGATCTATCCATTCTTGACTCCATCCATTTTCCTGTGCTTATCTGAGGTCAGGTCGGCACGTAGCGAGGCTACAGAGATACTCTTCTCAGAAACATTTTTCACTTCCTATTCGTTTCCAGGACATAAGCGATATGAAATCCCTCCAGTGAGTTCTGGGTCTACGTCCGGTCTGCTCCCAGCTGATCGTCTCCGGATCACCTTCAAAGAAGCGTGCTCAGGAGGCATCCTAATCAGATGCCCGGACCCCTCGGTTGACTCCTTTCAATATGAATGAGCAGAAGTTTGGCTCTGTCTGGATGTCAGAGGTCTTGAAATCATCTACGAGACTGAACCGAACCACCAAACGGAGCAAACTTAAATTTAGAATAAAGTAGATGCCATTTCCTGCATTCTGGTGTTTTTTAATGGGTTGTTAAACATCTAAGTTTACCTTCATGAGTAAACACTCAATTCAAAAACTATTTCAGAGAGCAACAAGAAGTGGACTGACCAACATCTCTCCCTGTGTTAATAAAGCACCCTCCACTTCTATGAAGCATCCTAACACCCACCGCCGCCCTGCCTTGTCAAAAACTGCCAGAAGTAACGTAGCGCTAAGCTAGCAGTGCACAATACAGATAGCTAAGGTGCTACAGACATAGCACTCTGCTTATCTCATGCATGCTCAATCAAATCAATGTATTCCACACTTTAAGGATAAGAGACACTCTTTTGATGACAATAACATTCATACTGTTGGCAAAAAGAAAGACGGTTTGAAAACGTAAAGGAATCCATTTATATTAAACAGAAAAAGTGACAAACACAAGGGGTGGCCGCAGGTCCCCCCTTTCCAGTTCTTACAATAAAACTGGACTCGTTTTCCTAAACGGTTTCAATACCACTCTGAAACATGTGACTACAACTCTGCAAGTGTTGGCGTTGGACTGTAAATTCAGCTGTGGGGTTTCAAAGACATTTCAGCTTTAATGCACCTTAACACACAGCGCCTGGTCTCCAAAGACATGCATGTTCGGCTGCCTTCAGGTCCAGGCCTCCCCTGCAAAAGAGATCTGTGATCTCAGTGGGATTTGCCTGGTTAAAGAAATGTAAAAAATAAAAATAAAAATTGAAATAAACACTGACAGGAGCTGGTTGAGGTGGTTTGGGCGTCTTGTAGAGATGTCCCCATCGACGCGTCCCTATGTCCAAGCATGCTTGACTGGTAGAAGACTCTGGGGAGAACCCAGGACAAACTGCATGTACGGTAGTATGTCCCTCAGCTGGTCTTGTAACTCCTTGGAGTCCTCCCAGAAGAGCTGGTTGTAGATATTAATGTGTGGGTCTCCCTACTCAAGCTGCTGGTCCCATGACCCGACTCTGGAACAGACAGAAGCTGCACTGATGAATGCATGAAAAAGAAAAAAAATAGATTCTGTAAAACTCCTAAAATTGGATAAAAACCAATGAATTGTTTAAATGTTTTTTTTTTATCATCCAAAGGACTTCATCAGTCTGAGAAGCCACAACAAATTCAGTCTCATGAGTGGCTTACTCACATTTTGGACCAACCAGTTTTATGGCGATAAGACGGTTTCTGGAGTCGATAAGACGGTTTCTGGAGTCCACCCTCTCCCCCGCTGACTCCTCTGAGGCAACCATAGCCAAGGTGGTTCAAAACAACATTCATGCTAATAATCCAGGTTAAAAATCCCACAGAGCTCAGCCAGGTCCTCTTTTTTTAAACGTTTCGTCCTTCATCCAAAGGACTTCATCTCAGACAGATGAAACATTTTAACAAAACCAAACGGACCTGACTGGACTTTGTTGGGTTTTTACCTGGATTATTGAGCATGCACTTTAATATTTAATGATTCACTAAGTGTTGATCAAGACCTGCGGTCCTCAGCCTGGTCCTGGAGGACCACTCTCTCCTAGATGTTTAGATGTTTCCACGCTCTAACATTTAACATCTAACATCTAACAAAAGAAAAAGGATAGTTGCTCTGTTGTCACGATGGCCTCAAATTGCTTTGAGAGATGGAGGACGGTCATGAAGCCGGGGCTGACCAACCGCCTGGACTCTGTCTAGACCGAGACTCGACCTTTGTTCAGGATTGTTGTTGGTTTTACAAAGTTTAATGGAGACTAAGTCTTCATTATGTGTTGGAACATGCAGCACCCGCTGTGGGAGTTTGTGTTTTTAATCTTGGAGAACTCATTAAAAAGTAATTTTGAAGATGCGGCGATTACATGATTAAAAGGTAAACTGCAAAAAGCAAAAGTCATTGTAGCTCTTTGCATAGAAAATTTTAATCAAGAGATTCTTATTTTTGTTTGACTTTGGGAATAGTCAGGGGAGAAAAGGAAGTCAGCCCTAATTTTGTTGTAGGGTTTTATGTATCGAGGTATAAAAATAATAAAAGAAGATGGTGACAAGATTATAAAATTATTCAAATCTAACCTGTAAACTGTGCAAAACATTAAAAACACAGAGTGGCATGATGAGCTGGAAAGGATGAATAAAAACTGTATTTAAACAAAAATAAAGCTGCCACGGCAGCAAAACCTACAAAACTCAAGTCTAAGTGTAAGAAGACAAAGAGACACGAGGGAAAACAAGGACATGGCACAGAATCCAAGCCTGCTCACCTGGTGAGACCTGAGGGACTAAAAGCACTGCGGTCGGGCTGACCGGAACAGGTGACTAACTGAGGGCGTGGCTGTCAACACCCAAGAACACACAAGAACTAATCAAACGAAACTTTTACACATGACATGAATAGATCTAGCAGGACAAACAACAGGCCCTGAAAGAGTTAATGGCATTTAAAAGGGAAAGCGTTTGGGTGGTTTGGATATTCAACTACAGGTAGAGGTCCACCTCCCAAAAATCAGGGGTTTTGACAGTTACCGTATTTTCCACCGTACACGTCGCTCTGCCATATAAGTCGCATCAGTCCACATTTGTCTAATAACGTGGAAAAAATCCATAAATATGTCACTTCGCCTTATACGTCGCATCTATTGCGCGTCACCGCTGACAACCTGGAAATGTGGACCGGTGTTGTACCAAAAAACAATGGGCTGCCAAATGGCGGCCGCGGGAGCGTGCACTGGAGGACTTTAACAGGTATTAACACTTAATTATTTGTTTGCTCGAAATTATAACAGAAGTGTGTCTCAGTCTAAATTTAGCTTAACAAATGTACTTTGATGGTCAAATCAGCTGCATTTCAGAACCTGATACATGGAAGTAAACGCGTGCACGCGACAAGTCGCTGTGCAAATTTAACAAGATAAACACCTAAACATTTGCTTGCTCAAAATTATTGCAAATGTGTGTCTCAGTTGAATTTTTACTTAATAAATGCATTTAAATGGTCAAATTAGCTTTAAAATTTTTTTTATCAGGGATGTACAGCTGGGCAGTTCCAAGCAGCGAGCAGAACGAAGGTGGGAAGACTATGGCAGACCAATTGAGTCGTTAATAGCTGGTGAAGACTCAGTCATCCAGGACATGGTAAATTAAAAAAAAGCTCAAGAAAAAAAAACAAGTATATTATAATAAAGTCCAGTTGTTTTTGTACAACAGCACGGCATACTGCTGTTACTACTCTGCTGCCATCAAGTGGCTGAAAGTGGTACTGCTCAATTTTTGTTTTCCCGTCAGAATGAATGAAAACGGTCATATCTCAGTCAAAAAAAGGTTTATAAATATGGGGAAAAAATCCATAAGTATGTCGCTTCAGCCTATAAGTGGCAGGGCATGTAAATTATACAAATTACTGACATACAGGCTGAAAACACCGCAGTTGCTTTCAGTTGCTTAGCAGTAAGAAATGTGTTTTATGAGTGAAAAACATTTAGGACAGCTGTCAATCTCACCAGGAGCAAGGGCAGATAACCAGAAAAATCAAAATCCAAGATCTCCATCTAGACTCTACAGGCCTCGTTTAGCAGATTAAAGGTCTAAGTTCCTGAGAGGACAACTAGAAGTAGGAAGTATGACGTGTTTGAAAGTGTTGCCAGTAGAAATCCTTGTCTTTCCAAAAACAGCATTGGAGCAGGTTTGAGGTTGCAAAGTTGCATTTGGTTGAACCATAAAACTTCTGGAACAATGTCCTTTAGCCAGAGGAGACAAAAGTTACAATGTTTACTCAAACAAAAACACAAATTATCAGCACAGACGCCTTATATCACCCATCAAGGATTGGTGGTAGATGGTTGATGGTTTGGCATCTGTGCATTTAGTCTACCATAAACTCATGTGTAGATCAAAGTATTCTAGAGTCAAAGCTGAAGCCATCTGACAGCCAAGGCTTGAACCAAACTGGGTCATGATGCAACAAATCTACAACTCAATTCCGTTTATTTCTATAGACCAAGGCACAACAGAAGTCGTCTCAGGGCACAAAAAAAATTAATGGACCTGTCAAAGCCCAGACCTTAACCTGCCTGAAATGTTGCGGTAGGACCACAAGAGAGCTGCACTGAAACAAACATCTGCAAACTTCAATAACGAAAAAATATTGTAAAGAGTGGGACAAAAGGTCCTTCATCCATTACTGTAAGTTTACTTTTAATACAGTGAACAAAACCTGAAGTAGTTTAAAAAAATAAAGTGGACTAGAGAAAAACAGTCTATCCACAATGCAGCAGCTGCACAGGTCTTATAAGTTTTTCCCCAATCTGTGGGTGAGATGGAAACAAGAACAAACCATGTAATGTCATCTGCATATTGTAACGAGTCAAAATATGCAGCCACAGCTGTTTGTGCTAAACAGTAAACAAAAGCAGCCGAAAAATTAAAGTCAATACGGTTTTAAATTTCATTGGCACGCCGTGTCGAAACGCGTTCTAGAATTGCAGAATTAAAATCGCAAATAGGTCTGAGACGCACACAAACACACGTGGCACAGCCTGTACAGAACAATCTGTGCGCTCTGCTGCAGGTTTAATATGAGGAGGGACCGTGCACAAGAAGAAACAGCAAAGGTCGAAAACGAGCATCTCGTTAGCGTGTTTTGGAAGAGTCTTTGAAGCTGAATAGAACGCATGACAGGTCCACTGCAAACGTGCCGCCTGTAGAGAAAAGACGCTAATAGATGAAACAGTGACAGGAATGAACTTAATGAAATGTAAAGTAGTTTATGTCTGGGACACTTCATTGCCGGTCAGAAATAATATACATGTACGTCGTTTCATCCATTTTTAGCTTGAGATGAAAATAACTTCCCTTGCTCTGAGCTGTTGAAATCACTGATGTGTTGTGGAAAAGACATGTTTTTACTCTACTCCATATAAAACAGCCATAAACAGTTCACTTTAAAGTTATTATTTAATATGGTTTAAGTGTAAAACATGTAAAAAAGCCATAAACAGTTCACTTTAAGGTTATTGTTTAATATGGTTTAAGTGTAAAACATGTAAACCAGCCATAAACAGTTCACTTTAAGGTTATTATTTAATATGGTTTAAGTGTAAAACATGTAAAACAGCCATAAACAGTTCACTGTAAGGTTATTATTTAATATGGTTTAAGTGTAAAACATATAAAACAGCCATAAACAATTCACTGTAAGGTTATTATTTAATGTGGTTTAAGTGTAAAACATGTAAAACAACCATAAACAGTTCACTGTAAAGTTATTATTTAATATGGTTTAAGTGTAAAACATGTAAAACAACCATAAACAGTTCACTTTAAGGTTATTATTTAACATAGTTTAATTTAATATAGTTGAAGTTAAAACATCTAAAACTCAATTTTTGAGGAAAATGCTCTTAGTTGCCATTGGTAATTGATAAAGAAATCACTTAAGTTTTACATTTCCCACTAACCCTAACTCACACAAACTCCTCCAATAATGCATGGAATAGTTTGTTGATTCGACACAACAACATAGATTCTCCTTGTTAAGGCAGAGTTTGCTCTACTGCTTCAAGTAATCCATGGTTGAAAGTTTGTTTTGAATCTTTTTTTTTTTTTACCTGTTTGATGCTCTGAACAGATTTATCAATGCTGACATTAAGAGGAGTGCCTGTGAGGATTAGCTCGCGTGGCTACATGCACGTAAACATGCTTAACGGTGAAATATACACACGGGCATGTGCCAACAAAACATCAATAAGCTCAGCGCACACATGAACACACACTGTTCTTGGAAGCACAGCCCTTAGCGGACCACGGCGGTAAGTGATGGATGCTGCGACGCTGACAGGAGGAGTAATTATGCTTTGTCTCATGATTCCTGGTATGGGGGCCACCCATCACTCTCCATTACGCCCTTGTGTTGTGGCAGCCTTTCACTTTGTTTAGTAAATGAAATGGTTTTCCACCTGAGTGCTCTGCAGAAATAAGGAGGTGTGGTAGGGGCGTTTGCACCGAGGAGCAGGGGGGTCGGATTCTTTTAGTTGCTTAAAAAAAAGAAAAGAACATTTTTAACCAAATAAAATGATTGTTTTTTTCAATTATTACTTGACTGTTTTTTTTCAATGATTACTTGATTGTCTATCTTTTTGCTTACATGTACATAGTTGTACATAATATAAATTTACCTTCAGTGGACTTGAACGTCTACACAGTGAAGTTCAAATTGACTCACGCTGCATCGAAAGCCAGAGAATGTTTCAAACGAGACTTTAAAAAAAAAACAGAGGGAGCCTGTCTGACACGTAGTGGCGTCTCACTCCACAGTCTTGGACCTGCAACAGAAAAGTTTCTGTCATCTGAGCTTAAAACCAGTGACTGGAACCAGTAAAAGCATCTGGTCTGACTTCAGAATCAGCTTTATTTTCATTGCACCAGGATACAGTGAGATTATGTTCGTACAGTCGTCCCAAAGATGGGCGGAGTGCACGTTGCTGCTGCTATAGTACCACGGCCCCTTATTCTTTATCAGAATACTATAGAAAAAGGTAAAAGGCCATGAGGATGGATGGTGGTGTTAAAAAAAAAAAAAAGTATTCACATCTTGTCTTATCAGGACACGATTTGAGACAACTACCAGCTGCACATTTATAGATGCATTTGATGAAAAGATGTTGAGATTTTTCCATGAAGAACTTCCAGATGGACCATAGTCCTGATGAGATGTTCAACCAGTAGTTCTGATAAGTCTGCACAGAAAGAGTGGGAAAGGGTTACCCATGACCCAGGAGAAATGTGACAGTCGACTCGTATCCGAGGCTAAACGGGGAGTCAGATTCAGATGAGCCTCAACTGTTGATTCGTCTTCTTTCCCAGTCCAAAATGGGCAAATGTATGGGTATTCCAGTCCACTGATCCATGTATGAGCCTTCTTCAAGTTTTATCCTAACATGCTGATGAGTCCCAGAAGCCGCAGGTGGTCTGAGATTCTCACAAATCACCTCCATTTTACGGTTTAGCTCATAAATCAGCTGATTTTGAGTACGCATAGCACGAACCAAACCTTTGCACCGACACAGAAGGTTTGCCATGGCCGAAACTGCTGCCCATGTCTGATAATTCTCAATCAGGTCATCTGGACAGTTTCTTTTTAGTAGAAACGTTTCACCCTCACTCCAGAGGGCTTCATCAGTGCTGCCCATGTCTTTTCCAAAAGTCGATAAAACACTGATGCCAAAGAGCAGAACCCTTCCATCATAACTCAAAGTACATGAACGTCTTCAGCGTCCTCCTGAGACAGAACTGAGCCACATCAGCTGATCTCTGATGTCCCCCACAGCGTGAGTCTCTGCAGGACACGAGGGTTCTCCAGGACACTGTCGTTTTGTTGAAAACATTTTGTCGATTGCGTTGAAAGTCCAGCTCACCAGATCCATAGCAGTATTTTTTTTTCCTTCAGGAGATACCAGGAGCTCCAAAACACAGAGCAGAGCAGGAGGAAGAGGAGAACAGGGGAGGAGAGGCGTCCGTCGAGAGATAGAGCGAGAAGAAAAGAAGCGTGATAAGAAGGGCAGACGTATTAAGACATGTGTCGAAGTCAAGTCTCCGGGGGCCAAATCTGGCACTCGTTCACATAACACTCGCCCCTAGATGTTTTTAACGTAAAATATCTTAGCGTTTCTCACTTTGCTTAAAAAAAAAAAAAAATACTAAATATACTTTTTTTTAACTTTGAAGCAATGAAAAAATGAAAAAGATCAGCAATCTTTCATTTCTGATGCGGAAAGAACAGCGAACTTCAAATGGGACCAATTAAAAACTTTTGTTGATGAAACCTGCAACCAAGACGAGATGTCGACTATCTGACTGGCGTTGATGCATCGATTGAAACTGGCCCTCGGATTGGACCAAGTTTTTAAATTGTGGCTCCCCTTTTGTAAGTTAAGAGATTTTAAAAATATACAAAACGATTTGAAAAACAAATTCAAATATAGTGAACCGGGAGCCAGTGAAGGGAGGCCAAAACCGGAGTAATGCGCTCCGTTTTACCTGTACCAGATACAAAAATCAGGCCGCAGCCTTTGAACCAGTTGTGATCGTACAGTGGAGGCGTGACTGGTTCCAGACTGGATGGGATGCATGGTCTCCATCACCTCAACTGAATACTTAATCATGTTTACATGACATTAGTTTCATGGAGGGTCTACTGTCACTCCCAGATTAGTGATGACCTGTGTCTCACACGGAGCTAGAGAGGAAAGATTGAACGTTCCTGATTGTGCCATTATGTGGAAACAACATGACTTGGTAACATTTACCATAAGTAAGCAACAGATTTTTTTTAAGTGAAATTTTGTTATGGACTCGGGCTTTGTCATTTTCAATAACTATTTTCACCCAATGGGAGTTTTAAGACCAGAAAGGACTCCAAGACCAGTGGTTCATTATACAGGTGAGCAGGGATGACTGGGTGATCTTCAGGTGTGTTGATCAGAAGGGAAAGCAGCAGCTCAGACAGGTTGGATGAAGACTGAGTCTGGACTTTCTGTGGTTCGTGCAAGGTCAGGATGATGGATTACTCCAGAGAGGAACTCATAAGTACCAGGTTCAGGTTTGGAGGAGGAACCATGACGGTGAGGAGACCAGGTAAGTGCAGAAACACAAAAACCTGTCTTTCAGACTCAGAGTCTGTCGGCTGAATCACCATGTGGGAGTCAACGGTAAAGCGTCAAACCCTGGTGCAGCTCAGCTCAGCCTTAAGTAGAGGTCGTGATAATCAGTTGTCATGGGTTACAGCTGAGAGTAGAGCACCGCCCACTCTCAGGATCTGCAGGAGATGAATGGTGGAAAAGCACTGACTCCTATTTCTAAAACTGGTTTTATATATATATATATATATATATATATATATATATATATTCAGATGTCTAAGCTTCAACTGAGGGTTTACCTTAAAGGTATGATTCCACACACCTTGGCTAAATCTCCAGGTCCAGATAAATAAACCCCTAACATGATGCTGATGATACCACCATGCTTCGATGCAGATATCGTGTTCTATTATGTTGCAAAAACGTGGCATACTAACAAGAGTGTAAAGAATTTTCACATCCTACGAGAAACCAAAGTGGATTGCTGCTGTTTTTAGAGCAGATCCAGTCCTGAAAAATCTCACAGTGGTTCAAAAACAGTTGTTTTGTAAAGCTTTTATATTATTGCCAGTTTTAAATTGCACATTTTAATTGGCCAAAATCAGGGTTTGACTTGAGCCGGATTCTGCCGGACCAGGATCAGGGAACACTCTTATTTTGAAAGGGTGCATTCCGGAAACTGTTTACTTGGATCCGGTAAATCTCAGGCTTACTACTATTAAAGTTATGAACAAATATGACTTCACTGCCTTGAATGAATAAAACTTATATTGGATATGTAAACTGAACATAATTACATAAACACTCATTTTAAACACAACAGCCACTTACACTTATATAAGAGCTGCCCTTCAAGTAAGTGTTTCTTCTTCTACCCTTAAAAAATCTCAGCCCCTAAAAATTCAATCAAGAGCAATTTCATTAAAAACACAAAAACTAATTAAACAGCACAACTAAACTGCAAATCAGTTTTACAGTTTAACTGGATCATTAATAAAATTTTCATTATTTATTAAAAATACGAGCAAAATGTTTGCTGGGTAATCACGTGACATACATCACATATTTGAAAAATGGTGCCGATTTGTCAAAATAAAATCCATCAAAATGTTGAAAATAGTCCAGTTTACTTCCATTAAAAAAAGTCTTCTCAGTGTACAACTAAACAAACAAGAATTGAAGCACACGAAGGCAGTGGCAATGGAGAGTACTTGATAAGTCATGGTTGTCTAGGGCTTAATTCCTGCTGGGACAGGATTTGGGAATTCTCTTATTTTGACAGAGTGCATTAACCGTTTGCATCTGGTAACTCTCAGGCTTAATAATAATAAAGTTATGAACAAACATGACTGTCTTGAATGAATCAAACTTATCGTGGATATGTAAACTGAAAATTCAATTAAATTCAATTCATCCTTTATTTAGACAGATAAATCACATTTGGCCTCGAAGACTAATTTACAGGTTAGATCTGGTTAGACAGACAAAAAGTAGTGAAACTGGAGACCAAAAAAAAATCATATCAAACTCTTTCTTCTTGGCTGAGAAAAAAAAAGACCATGGTGACATAGACATTCCATGGGTGGGGGGAGATAAGACTGGTGAGGATGTCCAAGGACACCCTTGGGGGCACTGTAGGAGTTCTGATAAGGATGGAATAATCAGCCAGTTCCCTCCAGTGAGCTCTGTCAACATTCTCGAGGGATGTCGGAGAATGGCCAAGGACAACGCCAATGGGAATCCAAGAGTCCTGAAATGATGACACAATGGTTATTCAGCTGGTTTGATCTGTGGAAAGCACAAGAAACCTGTTATCATAAATCCAATTATATGCAGTTTCGGCATCCTCGATTGTCAGCAGAACGTGCCGTCCCAGCAGTTCAGCTCACCTGAAGCTTGTCTCAAAAATTCTGTCCATTGCGTTGCGTCCATTGCATTGGTTCTGAATATATGTAGCTAAAGACTCAGAAGTAGCTTCAAAGACAGGACAGAGCAGCAAAGCAAAGCAGAGAGGGAGAGGAGGGGAAACGCATCGGACCTCTGCAAGAGCAAGAGGTGAATTGACAATTGCATAAACATTCATTTTAAACATAACAGCCACTTATGAACTTCCTACTATCACATACGTGCCCTTCAATACAAAGTCAATGCACAATTTTATTAAAAAACTAAAAAAAAAATCAAACAGCCCAATAAAACTGCAAATCAGTTTGCCAGTTTAAGTGGGTCATTAATAAAATGTTGTTTACTAAAAATACAAGAGAAGTGTTGGTGTAATATTCACATTACGTATCAAAACAACAGTAGTTTGTCTAAATCAGTGTTTTTCAACCACTGTACTAGTGTGCCGCGAGTGATCGTCAGGTGTGCCGTGGAATTTGTGGTTACGGCACATCTCCCATTAAAAAAAACAAACAAAAAAAACTTTTATTTTGACATTTTATTTTGAAAAGCCGAGTTACGCCGTTTCCGGTTTTATGTTGTACAACGTAGCGGCAAAGAAATACTGCACTGTACTCTCTAAAAAAGCTAAGTCTGGTCCTCTGGACATTCAAAAAACAAA
>JARVGS010000835.1:3717485-3734730 GCA_031762315.1 Hypsolebias antenori | reverse complement strand
TTTTAGAGCAGTTAACTTGCTAACAAACACAAAAAACCTCAGAAAATAATGAAAATTTCTGAAAAATACTGCCGTTTCGGCCGATGATGTCACTGGGGAGGCGGACCGGATACGCAAAACGCCGGAAACCGGGGATCACCTGTATAAACATGCGTCATGTTTGATCAAATGACAATTGAGCACATTTTGGATTTCTGGCTTTTCCCCCTACATTTTGATACATAAGTCATCCTGATATAAGGAATGGTTCCAGAAATACTGCTTGATGTTTGTTATTAGACGACCGTCAGATGACTATGTCCTCCATGAGACTATGGGGGGAGTGGTGGTGCAGAGGATTGGAAGGTTGTTGATCCAACTTCCTGGACCGACAACATCAAAATGTGGGTGGGAACGGTAAAGCACCCACACCTGCCTCCACCCTCATTTGCTCCACTCTGGGCCATTGAGCAAGGCCTTTAACCCCCACCATCCTCTCCCCTGGGCGCCCTATAACGGCGCTCTGCTCCACATAGAGGGCTGTGGTAGCTCGGTGGTCTGTGGTTGCGTCAGGAAGGAAGGAGGGAGCAGCCGAAAGAAGAAGGAAAAAACGCCCATCAAAAGACGGATGCGTTATCGTGTAGCCGCCGTCTGTAGGTTCGTAAATGCGTTAACTTCCTCTTGTCCAGATCACAACATCTGAGCCTCTCAAGATACTTTAATAAAGTGCCGTATAAAAGTTTGTTGTGTAATGTGTTGCATGTGGGCGCCTGTCGCTGAGTATTTAAAACGGTGATGACAGCAGTGGACAATCAAGTTGAGAATAACGCTAAAGAAAATGGGATTTAAAAAAAAATGGAACAAAAACAGCTACGTTGTAAAGCAATGTAGAGTACTAGAGCAGTCGTCCTCCAGTGCAAGAGCTGGGAGTTCAAGTCCACCTGCAGTCACATGCCGAAGTGTCCCTGGGCAAGACACTGAACCCCTCATTGCCTCTGTGTGTCCCATCAGTTCTGATTAGTCTTTGTATAGATCAAGTAGATGTTGTATGAATGGATTGTTGTAAAGCACTTTGAGTATCTTGAGATGGAAAGGAGCTGTACAAGTACAGTCCATTTACCATGTACTCTTTTTCCTGAAGGTCAAGAGTAACCATGGAAAATTGGTGTTCCCCAATTTTTATTTTTTTTATTTTTGTGATTCTGAATGAGAATAAAATCCTGGATGTCCACCCCGGCATGTTTTGCATATTCTAATGAGGATTTCTTGACATAATATGAAATGGTAAATATCAAATAATTTTTAGTCAGCTACGTTGCCAAGCTGATATAGAAAATCACTAATGTGCAGGTAAAGTAGCAAAAATGTATATTTTTGTTCAGAAAAGTGACATTCTTTACCATTAGACTTCAGACATTTCCTTCAGGGGACCCACATAAAGGTAATTATTCCTCATATTTTGACTAAACTTAAAATTTAAGTTTTTCTTTTTACCAATTCTGTCACTACTCTCATCTTGAGACCCTTGGTTTGACGTTGCAGGCCACAAATGAACCTAAACTAATGGATAATGTGTAAGATTGCCTTCAATTTAACAGTGATTTTCCACCACAATCATAAAACATTTGCCCTTTCACCAACGTGTTCTGGAAATTTGAAAATTTCACTTGTTTTGACACTTCAGGTACTTTCAACTTGACCATTTTGGCCCACGTGTCAACGCTGGGACACCATTAAACTACAGTATGTAAAGCAAATAACTACTTCAGTTATTGCTGCTAAAACAGTTAAGTCATGAAGTAGTTTTTATATACTTGCTCATATAACATGGTGGAATTCTTGGTTTTTGTACACTTGACGTTAAATTTGATTTTTTAATACCTGGTAAAGCCCAATTTTTTTTTTTTTTTTTTTTTTTATGTCCTGACTCATAAAACTCTACAACTGAAAGAGGAAGGGCTTTTTTGTTACCTGCAACTGTTTATGTCAAGCCAGCTACACCTGCTGCAAACAAAGCACCCTGTTGAGCACTCTTCTTTTTGTCTGGTCTCACTTTTTCCTCACACTCACACACACATGCAAACCTTTCCTGTGAGCATCTGGCTAACAGACAGGCCTATTAGCCCACATGGCCTTACAGTGCCAAAATAACAACTGCAGCATATGCCTGCGTAATAATTGCATTAATGTTGAACATGTCTCTCTGGGGGGTGGCTGTGTTTGTAGACTTGTGGGGAAAAAAAATGGTATTTTTCTTGAAAGCACGAAATGAGAATTCAGTAAACGCTGGAATTAAAAGCAAGAGTACAGCACATGATCGCTAACTACATGCTAATGGATGAGCTCGTTTTCAAAATGGTAGACCATTACCTGGAGCTCAACGCTTAACATCTCCATAATGGTGAGCCCTAAGTGTTTACAACTCACATTAGTAAGAACCATTACCCAGTTTGTGTAAGCAGAGCTGTAGTTTGTGACTCCGGTGGTTGGGTTCACTCTACTGTGCTGCCTGGCTCAACCGACAGTGTCCACACCCTCTGATGGAGGATACAGTAAACTCCCTGCAGATGGTCCAGAGCACAGCGGTGCATTCAGTGTTTGATCAACCTAAAAGAACACGTGTCAGTCTTCCACTCCATTAGATCCACTGGCTGCCCAAATCAAAGCGTTTGCCTACAAAGTGACTTTGAGGTTTGGGTCCTGCTATGTAAAAGGTCAGGCTTAAAGGATTTGACGTCCTGCCCATGTCCAACAAATCAGTACGGTTGGATTTTAAATGAAAATAATAGTTGGTCTTTATAGCAGGTATATCATTGTTGTTCAGATGTATTCATACATTTTCTGCCATTTTTCTGTGGTTTGGTTGAGGTGGCATCAGGTCGAGATGGAAAACTCTGACACGCCTCTCCTCAGATTCTCCTGGATGTTTCCAGGCCAGAGGGGATTTCTCTCTCCAGCAAGGTTGCAAACCCTCTCTTGGAGAGACATGCCTAGAATGTACACCAGTCAGATACCTCATGATCATAGGTGAGGGTTGGATCGTATATGGGACCAGTAAATTGAGAGCTTTGCTTGTTGGGTATTGATTTCTCAGTTTTGTAATGTAACAATGCAGTGGACTATAAGGACGCTTTAAATGGAAGGTTTTTCAGTAACACAATTTAAACAAGAGCATGAACTGCTGAAGGAAATCCTACACCAAACTGTGGTATTTTCTCTGTGAGGTAAAAAGTATTACTGTTAAAACAACTACTGTACTGTCTAAGCTTGATTTTATGGAAAATCACTATAGAAGTACAGTCCATTTACCAGTCCATTAATCTCACAAATGGAATTGTAATGAAGCTGAAATGAAACCAACACTCTCATAGTCTTCTTCAAGTTTGGGTTTTGGCTCCTACCCTTCTATGTAAACAAATATTAACATTGATCTTGGTAAAATTCAAATGATGTATTTTTTTCAGGCGCTGACTGTTGCATTGTGTAGTACTTGCCTGTCTGCTGTATGTTCAAGTATTCATTTTACTATTATGTTAAGGACAGCTGGGTTCTTTGATGCTTAAAAGTGAGGTCACGCAACACCATGGTTGTGTGTGGGACTTGAAGTCCCAGAGCTCTAGTGAGCAGAGTTTGGTTCCTACAATACGACGTGGCAGGATCCAAAAAATGGGATCGTGTTCCTTCAATTCTGTGAGAATATGAGGGACGTTACCTCTAAATCGTGCTCCGCATCTGTACAGAGTGTCCCATCTTTTTATTACAATTGTGGAACAAGGAATTAGATTTATTTTTGAGAAGCAGGAATCGTTTTAGCTTGAAGACTATTGAAGATTTTTCCGAGAACTTAAAATCCAAAGTACTGCATATACTTCATACGTTGTTCTTGTTGAACTTGTATTCTTCTCGTTGAAGTAGTGGCTGTCCTGAAACTTTACATGGACTTTCACAACTGTAAACCTGATCTATATTCAAGATAATAAAGTATCTTTGCACAGTTATATAAAGTTTTGAAGTCAGATTTTTCTAGTGGTTTTTAACATGGTGGTATACGACAAAAATGGCTAAATCATCATCTGAACCTATTTCTTTAAGTGAAGAAACGTTTTGCCGCCCATCCAGAGGACTTTGTCAATCTGTGGCCTGCCAACCAGATCTGTCCCATAGGTAGCCTTCATTGCTGTGTTTCAAGCCAACCTCCTGTTGGAATCTCAGAAACAAGCTCTTAAAAACGTGCAAACAGAGCACGCCTAACCAAAATCAAAACTGCACTGACAATGGTGGTATATGTTTATTTTGTCTTGATGTTAATGTAAAGGATTGGGCATAAAAGTTATGGCCTTTCAAACCTACAATGTAAAAATAGTTTTCAAAATAGCGCAAACGTGTTTTTGAGGCCAAGTCAACTTGCAACTGGTGGTGGAGCTGTCAATCATGGCAGAACTAATGGGCCCCAAACTTTCCACCAGCAGGTCTTTGCTGCCTGAAACGGTGAATTTCGCGAATCAGTGGATAAATGAATGCATTCTTACAAATGACAAAACCATTAACCTCTTGGTTTTGTGTTAAACTCTGTAACCGTGCAACAATGTGCAAGTAATGGATCTGACAAAGAGCTGCTAATATGATAGTTGATTTTGCTGGTCATGCTGACCCGTGAAGGGAATTCTACACTTGATTGGCGTGAGTTTTTATTCCAGGTAATATGGCAACATTTCCTAATGTAGCAGGCATAAACAAATATAATCCAATGTGACAACCCAACAAAAAAGACTAAAGAGTCAAGTGTCATTAATGTGGATGTTGTAGCTATTATTGCACAATAACTCGTATGTATTTAAAGTGTTGCATTTGTGTACATTTTTGTTTTTCCGTTACCTGTAGTTAAACGTGAAATGTTTTGCCTGTCTGCATACATAAGTTAGTTTGTCTGTGTTAGTAAAATGTTTTGTGATCAGTCAGATTTTATTGAAACTAAGAAAGCAATCCTTGGATCTACACCTATACACCTGATTGCATTTTGGAGTCATCCAAATTCAAGATGGCCGCCACAGATAATTTACATTGGCAAATTAAAAAAAAAACTAGATTTGCTTCTAAATGTGTGCCCTTTAGCTATTGGTGTCAACAGGTTGTCTGTCAGTAAAATATATGATAAACCAGCACTAGTGTTCCCAGCGACTTTGCAAATTGACTTGGGCATTTTCCAGACAAGGAACATTTGGATGAATTTGAGGAAAACATCAATAATCAGAGAAAACTCAGAATTTGAACACTGATCTGATGATCAAAATATTCTGAGATTATGACGTGAACAGTCGTCCCTTGCTATGTCACGGTTCACTTCTTGCGACTTCACTGTATCGCGGGGTTTTTACACCTTGTTTTTGTATTGTGTGTACTGTACCTGCTGTGCAGTGCTATGCATTCATCTCATCATCTTCATTGCCAAAATGTTTTAAGGACATGTGAAGTGTTTATAATAAAGTAGAAAATGTTTAGAGGTGTGTGGGAAGAGTTAGTAAAGCCTTACTACACTGCTACTTGGGGGATTTTCATCTAGGTCTCTGGAACGTAACCCCCACGATAGGTGAAGGATCACTGTACATGTATTAATGCTAGTATTCTGGTATAATGGAGTCCATATTCTGCTTCTACAGTCTACAGAGTGCATGTATCCTTACAGACTGGCTATGGTGGCTTTTTAGTGTCTGCTGTTATACAATATAATTTTTATTAGGAATTATTGCTGTGTCATGTTCTGTAGGCTGTAGTATACCGTCATCTCTGAATGGGACTCTGCCCGACACATACCATGCTAAATTCTGAGCGTTTCATGTGACTGAAATATCCCCTGGAATTTCAAGATTTATTCAGAGAAAAGTAAGGGAAAACATATTTTCATTGGTTAGTTAGTCAGATTAATTTATTCTATCCCCACAGATGTCGTGCCATATGCTCTGAATGCCATGCAATGTTTGTATAATGACCCCAAGTTGGCAGACTGACGACACACAGACTTAAATGCAAAAGGTAAGTGTTTTATTTACAGTGCTTGGAGGTGTTTTCTGGCTGTGAGAGGAAGCAGGGAACAAGGTGAGTATGATTGTTTGAGATCTTGATTGAAGATAATTGTTTGTCCATATTCTTCTTCCTATTGGTTATTGGCAGGTCACATTGAAGAGGGGGGAGGTGTGAGGTCCTATGCAGGGGGAGATGAAGATCTGGAGAGGTGAGTAATGCTGTACAGGGGTAAATGGTAAATGGAGCTTACTTAGGCGCTTTACAGCACCAGCCATACACCCATTCATACACACATTCATACACCGGTGGCGGTAGTCTGCCATGCAAGGCGCCAGCCAGCCCCACTGGGAGCAACTTGGGGTTGAGTATCTTGCCCAGGGACACAACAACACATGGTGTGAGAACTCGGAATTCGAACCTCCAACCTTCCGATCGGGGGTCGGCTGCCACTACCACTGTACCACGGCCGTCAAACTCACTTACAGAAGGGAGCCAATATTAAAACTTTTTCAAACTAAGGGCCAATTTCAGACTCTACATAAACTCAAATCAGATACCCAACATCTTTTCTTGGTTGCAGGTTCCTCAGCAAGAGTTTGATTGGTCTCATTTGATGTTCTCTCTTGTCCTTTTGACATCATAATCAAAGATTATGGAAAAAATTCAAGAGATAGAAATATTTTATGTTTAACATATGATCTTGGGGGGCCAGATAAGATAATGGACTGTACTTATAGCGCCTTTCTATCTTATCGAGATACTCTAAGTGCTTTACCCTACAAGCTGAGCCTCATTTACCCATTCATACAGAACTCTACTAGATCTCTACAAAGAATAATCAGAGCTTTATCATATTCATACACCAATGGGACACACATCAGAGAAAATGATGGTTTCATTGTCTTACCCAGGGACACTTCAGCATGTGAGTGCTGGTGGAATCAAAACCCAACTCTCACATTTGAGGACAAGTGCTCTAACCACTCAGCCACAGCCGGTGATGTCAATGAGGGACACATTTGGCCCCAGACTTTGAGTTTGACACATATGCTGTAGAGGGTGATTGTTTTGTGGTTTTTGGTGTTGAGTCCAGGCTGAGACTTGTTGTTTACGAGAATCAGGATGATCCGTGGGCGAGCTCATGGGGAGCGAGGAGGTGGTCAAGGAGACATGGAGGAGCAGGGTTAGGAGACATGGTAAACTATCAAAAGGTTAGTCAAAGTTTCTCAACAAATTCATTTTTGGTTGTCACTTAATTACCAAAGGCAATATAATGTTCCAGGGTAGGATGAATGTCTGGTAGGGGTTTAAGTAGAGCAGGTGAAGTCATCAGAATTTGAGTGCAAGCATGACTGGGTGGACGATTGGCAGGATTGTCAGCTGTGAGGAAAGTAATTAGGGAAAAGAAAACTAGGAGTCCTACACTGATCCATCATGGCTGATTTAATTTCAGGGACAGGGGATCCTGTAACAGCCATCAGCCTGTTGATGTAGAGTGTTGCTGGCTGTCCACTCACTTTGTGACCATGTGCTGGTTTCCAGAATAAAATTACACATTCCTTTGTTTGCCCCGTAACCTTGACCATGAAACTAAAGTTGTCTAATTGATGTCTTTGTAGAGCCCCTTGTTTGGCAACTTATCTTGCCATTTCACATTGAGGACATGTCATGTTTTCATGAAATGTCGGGATGGATGGGTTTTAATTCACCTCTCAAGTCTATCACTGGGTGTACATTTACAAATGCTTAACTTTTGAATCAAACCCATGCCAAGGTGGCTAATCAATATTAGTAACAAAAAAATGCTGTAAATGAATGAACTGTATGTAATACTGATTTTTGTATATTGAGATAAACTTCATTTCAGCAGAGTCATCCTCAACACATTGCATGATATTCCATGGCATTGCACAAATTTCCAATTTTTGACTGTATCAACTACGACTTCCACTCTTCTCATTAAATAATCTTAGTTTAAGACTTGCCTGGAAGACGATTTGGACTTTCCTTCATGTACCGATGAGCACTGGACCATACAAAATCACTGCCATGTGAGTAAATATACTGTATTAGAGAGCAATTTAACAACCTGTCCGTATGATAAACCATTTAGCAAGGTGAGGGAGGATAGCAGCAGGTAAAGCAAAGGAGCCAACCCCCGCCTGCTCTAAAAAAAAAAAATCCATTTAGCAGCTACATCACTTTGTGAAGTTTCAAATTGTTTTTGTGCCCCGCAGCCAAACATAATGAAGATTCAAGCTGTGCTGGAGAAATCAGCGAGGTGTGTTAAAATACTCAGACAAGGTACCAGCAGATGCCAGGCATGTACATATACATGTTTGCACGTACGAGATACCACATACGTTCTCCTAAACACCCGTGCATGCACATCTCTTTGCCTGCTGGACATTTATTAGGATGCAGAGTGAAGGGATAATGTGGTTTAAGCAATCACGGAGCTGGCAGACCAGTTCTCCTGCTGAATTAAAGATAAGTCCAAACACCTTGAGATCACATTATGAGCCCATGTGTGGATTTGTCCCAAAAGTAGCCAAACGTGTGCAGTTGTACAATTATAGGTTGCATGCGTGTGGTTCTGGTGCATTATAATTGTAGGTGTTCTTGCTGCTACAAACAAAACTTTGAAGAAATTGTAGATTTTTTTTTTTGCACAATCACTATGGACTTATCTTAAACCAACGAACACATGTATAGCATTCAAACTTTAGCTTGTTATCTATTTAAGGGACATTTCACATGTGGTTGCCACCTTTCAAGCTATAGGGTCTGAGATAACTCATCTTCTGCTCAAAGACTTAGCTCAGTGTTTGTAAAATTCAATACTCTATATGTACAGTTCTTTCCACAGGTTCCTGGTTCCAGAGGTGGTGCCAACAAGCAACAGCTTACAGTCATTCTATTAATTTCCACCAGGACTATAAAAGGCTGCAGATGTGCTTCCTTCCTTGCTGGAGCATTACTTACCTTCAGGTACTTGTGCTTTCGGCCTCCTTATTTAAACCTCTAGACCTAAATTTCTTCTTGCATTCTTATGGGACCTGGTTCCTGCACCTCCTGTCCTTGGCTTGAACTGACTGTCCTTGGACCTTGAGTCCTCTACCTACCTGTAAGTCTCGAGTTCTCATTGTAGATGTTCCTCACCTGCTTCTCTGCCTTCCCAGTTGTATCCACGTCCCTACTGTATGCCTCTCTGTTGGACCATCTTGATCTGGAGTACTTCTCCCTCTCTACTCTCCCCACCACCAATGCCCTCTAAGCTAAAACTACTAACTGCAATATCTTCATAAATTTGATTAGCTGCTAGGGAACGCCTTAGGAACGAACTAGGAACAAATCAGGAGCTAATGGATAGTTAACCAGTATTTACTAGGGAACACGCCGCCAAGCCTTATTAAGGAACTACTGGTACCTTCTAAACGAAGAGGAACCAATCAAGAACTAATGGGTAGTTACCAAGGAAACCAAAGAGGAACGAATGAGGAGCTAATGGCTAGTTAACCAGTATTTACTGGGGAACACACAGCCAAGCCTTTTTAGGGGACTACTGGTTTGTTACCGGGCAGAACGGTGGCACAACTGGTAGAGCTGCTGCCTCTCAGTGAGCAGGTCCCTGGTTCAAATCCTGGTCTGGGGGCCGTTCTGGTTGGAGTTTGCATTTTCTCTCCGTGCATGCGTGGGTTTTCTCTGGGTACTCGGGTTTCCTCCCACAGAAAAAACATGCATTTTAGACTGATTGGTGACTCTAAATTGTCCCTAGGTGAGAGAGAGAGAGTGAATGGTTGTTTCTATGTGTCCCTGTGATGGACTTGCGACCAGTCCAGGGTGTATCCCGCCCCTTGCACAGTGATTGCTGGACATGGGCACCAGCGACCCCCGTGACCCAAAATGGAAAAAGTGGGTAAAGACAATGGATGGATGGATGGATGGATGGATGAATGGATGGATGGATGGATGGATGGATGGATGGATGGATGGATGGATGTTACAGATATGTGTCAGGAATAATGTAGCCAAATATTTTGTCTAAATAAATAGTGGTATTTAACAGTTTGTTTTGTCTGAAATAAGAGTACAGTGGTCCCTCACTTGTTGCAGGGATTACGTTCCAGACACCCCAGTGACAGCTGCAAATCCACAAAGTAGGGACACTATATTTATTTTAGTATTTATATATACAGTAGTTCCTCATTTATTGCAGGATTCAGTTCCAAACCCGCCCACGATAACTGAAATTCTGCAAAGTAGCAACGTTACATTTGTTTTAGTATTAATATAAGTTTTAAGGCTTTATAAACCCTTCCCACACTCTTGCAATGATCTAAACTCTTAAACATGCTAATTTTAACAACATACATACAGTACTGTATATGTAGCTACTAAATTTTACTTGCCAGGATCTGCAGAACAGCAGTGGCTTGGTTTGTTTCTGGTCTGACTCTGTTCCCTTTCTGCAGATCTACCCTGCAGCAACAACACACAATCAATGTTCTAAACTTTTAAACCTGCAAATTTTAACAACATACTCATATGTAACTAGTAACTTTTACTAACCAGAGTGATCATGCTCAGACACCCTCATCAGTGGGTCTAAAGACATGTAAAAAGGCGCCGTTGAGCTTCAGATGGACCACTGGAGCACTGGTCGTGCGTGTCCACTAACGGCTGTTCATCGGCCATTTGAAAGACATGAAAAAAGTTCTTCTGTGCTTCAAATGGACAACTGGACCTACAGCAGCACGTGTCAGCTGACAGCTGTGTCAGCCAGTTGAAAGACATGACAATAGTCTCATTGAGCTTTAGAAGGACCATTGGACCTACAGCCATGTGCGTCCACTATAAGAGGTCCACATGGGCCGGCTCTCAAGATTTACCAATGGATTTGTCCGGTTCTACTCTGGTTTGGTGGGTTCAGAACAACTTCTCTGCATCCGCTGGGCACCGATCAGATCAAAACTTTACCTCTAGTTTTTCCGTAGCGCCGATCAGATCAAAAGTTACCTCTGTTTTGGAAAGGAAATGGGGCTTCTGGGCGGGGCCATGCTGCCTTCTGGGAAATGTGGTCATTATGAGAGGGAATACAGTGGAGGCTTACTGAGAGAAAACTACTAAATGGCAGAGCCTGCCCAACGTATTTAATTTTTTGTTAACTTTTTACTGTACAGTACTGTATCAGTACTATCCCAATCATGTGAGTAATACTAAAGTTGACAATCATGTGTCCTGTACATTTTTTTGTACAATATTATGGACTGTACGTCCACAAAGCACGATAAATAGAGTCCACAAAGGTCTAACGACAAAATAGCGAGGGACTACTGTATTTTAAAGCTTTATAAACCCATCCCACGCTCTTGCAATGTACGGAACAATGTTCTAAACTCTCTAAATGATCTAAAAAAGCACAGCAAAGAGAGCAGACAGACTGATACCAATAACTGATACCCAATCTGGGGACAGATTGGCCATGGGGAACACCAGGACATTTCCCAATGTCCCGGCCGACTCAGTTATTACCAGGGGCTGGACCAAAGACTCAGTTTGGATTGCACTTGATTAGTTTCAATAATCAACCCATGCCGCTCACTCAGGTGTCTGTCTCACTGAAGGGCCCACAGTAACAATGGGGAAAGACTGCCCCCACCCCCGCCCCACCCTTTCTCTTTCTGAGGCTGTCTGTCACAGCAGAGTAGAAACACACAACAGGTTGCATGTTCACCTGTTGTGCGTCTCTGTTCTGCTGTGACAGGTAGCCTCAGAAAGAGAAAGGAGTGGGCAGAGATGATGTCTGTCTTTGCCCATCGCTACTGCTCAGGGAGCGGGCCAGGCCAACGGGAAATGTCCTAGTGCTCCCGATGGCCATTCCACCCCTCAGTACAATGCTCTGGTTGGTCGCCTCCCATCAATCAGCCAATCGTGCAGTGTTCCGTTCAGTTCTACCTTTCACTCGTAAACAAATCCCTCGGAAATTTGAACTTCTCCATTTAGGACAGACACTCATTCTCAAACCCTGTGAATGACCTTCTGCCAGCAATCCATTTTTTTTTTTAACCATTGTCTCAGACTGGTGATCTTCATCCCTGTTTCAGACTCAGCTGCAAATCACTCCATTACTTGCTGGGGATTCCAGCCAACAGAACTACAACCTTTGCAAAAAGCAGAGATGGGGTCCAAAGCTACTAAGACAGATACCCTCCCCTTATTAAGTGCACCTAAAAAAATCTGTTCATAAAACTTATGAACATACTCAGTGACAAAGGGCAGCCAGGGAGTAGTTTAACACTCACTGGAAACAAGTTTGACTTATAACCAACACTTTTTTACCCAATTGTTTGTCTGCAGCCTCATTTCTCAGTTTCTGTATATTTTCTATCTCTATTCTGCCATCAGTTCACTTTTTGTTCTCGTTTTCTTCGCCCTCACCCCCAACTTCCTGCACCACCCTCTTCTCTTTTGGTATTTATTGCTGTATTTATTTCTGCTGAAAAGCCAGTCTAGTTCATTTGCTAGTCGGCTGGGCAGAGCAGGGCTCCTATTCTTAGGCTTTTATTAACATCATGGACTGCACAACAACAGCTACAGAATCTATTATTCATTAAGTGTAACCAATATAAAATTTAAAACAGTGTGTGCTTTTTTTGTGGAATTATGTGAGGTCAGCATAATTTTCTGCCTATTACTAATATCTATATCATCTTTTCCTTAGTCAGCTCTATTTAAATATGCAATCATTTACAGCTTTTGACTATGTGTGTGCACACCCAATTTCCAATATTCCTCTAGTAGACTTTTTATGCTGACATCAATGGCAAGCTATTAAAGACAGTATTTCATTATTGGTTCCTCTTCCCCAGTGGTTATTTACAATCCCATATATACTAAGCACTGATATTAAAGGAGACCATTTTAATGAGGTGCTATCTGCCATGGCAATATGTCTTTCTCCGAATGAGATTGTGTTTAAAGATTTTATCAAGAAATGGCTGTTCGGCAGGGTTATGTTTTGTCCATGAAATATGCATTTCATATCTCTTTCATTTCATTAACATAATTTAATTTGTGCTTTGCATTCTGTGCATAATACATATTTGATTTACAAAACAAATATTTCCATTAGAAAATGAATTTCATGCACGGAAAAAGCTAGAACTGAAAGATGTATTGTAAGGAAATAAGAAAAAAAAAGGATTGTATTATCTTTGAGTCAGGAAAAAAAACCTTTGCACAGAGATACACACTCAGTAGATTTCTTATATTTGAGCATGCACATGCATAAGCTTGTTTGTGTGTCTACTGCATGTGGGTCTACATACTGCGTGTAAATGTGTATTATAGAAGCAATGAAAGCTGAGGGTATATTGCATAAAGTTTAGTGCAATATAACTCAGATTGATTTACATGGCTTACGTGGTGGTGGGGTGGAAGCTAGGGGCTTGTTGGGATGCTAAGTGCACCATTGCACTTAACATCAGAAAAAAAACACAAGATCCATTTTGAGTCTTGATTTTGCGTCACTTATTATAAAAGTGACACCAGCCATACAAGAGCATTTTGCACTGTAAATATATCGGATCTTATGTGCAGCCATACATCAAAAAGCTTTCATAGTTGTCTCTAAGGTGAGTGCTCTTTGCATGAGAAGCTCTGCATCTCTTTAAAGTGCCCATCTTTTATGCCTCTTCTTTAGGAGATGGATAGCTCTTTTTCCTTTCCCCTTTAGCCACTAGTGGGAAACTTTTGTGCGATAAGTCTTTCCTTTACTTGTTTCTCTGCCCTTTTTCCCATAGCTCGTTTTTATTGAAGCACTTCACCTTGCTTGTTTAAAGACTATCATGGGCCCCATGATAACTGCGAGTGTGAGCGAGAGGGGGATGGAATGCAGGGCTTTGGATAACATGCAGCATTTAGAAACAACCCCTGTGAGTTCATATTAATTTGCCTTATCTCATGGACTAAAAAAATCCAGGTGGAAGTGAGACAGATTCTGGGATTTAATAGGCTCAAAATGTAAAAGTAATGTCAAAACACTTACTTCCTCCTTAACTTTTCCCTCCTGTATGTGTGTGTGTGTGGTGGTAGGATATGGGGGGTTGACTTGTCTAATGAAAGCAGTGAGATCAGTGTTTCAGGGGTAACTAGTATTAGCAGGGATTTCAGGCTTGTTTGACACAGCATGTTGAAGGAATGGCTTAAAATAGACGGCAGTACAAGGCAGAAGAGTTGTGCGCAATAAGAATGAGAAGGAGAGTGACTTAGACAGGGAAAGGGAAGACTAATACCTGGGCTTCACTCCGCTTTGTCGTCCCGCTGATATGAAAGTGCTCAGAGGATATTACAGCTTTTTAACCCAATCACTTTCTTCTATCCACATCTTTCGCTTTATCGTTGACTTACCCTCGTTCTCTGCCTCAGCCGGCTGTCTCTTTTTTGTCCTTTTTTTTCTGTCTCTTTTACGACGCACTGCACACATGCCCACCCAAAGCCTTCCCTCTGAGGTGTTTGCCTGCCCGGCTAGCTCAAGATAAGTATTTCTATAAGTCTGTGACAGGTACATTCAAGATGACAGCAGGTGGAAATGGATTGTGCGAAGCGAGATGGGGGGTTGCACAGGAGTTAAGGGAGATGATAGCATCACAGTTCTCGTTCTCCCCCGTTTTTTAGGCATGTGAGTTTCTCCAGATGACTCTTTTATCATAAGCCTCTTCTGAAGTGCGGTTTTAGTTCCTAACACCCAACTCTTCAAACCAAATCCTGAATGAGAAGCTTGAGAATGGATTTTCTTTTAAAAGGTGTTGGTGGGAATGAAGGGGTGATATCACAATATGTAACTTCATGGGTTGTGTCTACAAGGTAACTATGCAGGAGCGTGGTACTTATTAAGTATGCACATGGGGTGCGTAGCGCACAGAGCCTGTTATTGTATTGATTTTCCTGATATAGAGTGAAACCTCATTTGTTTCAGTGCACAGCGCAAATATGTTTTATTCTTGTTTTGCTTTGTATAAATCATGCAACATGCATTTGCCATGCTGTTCAGTTTTCTTGATAAGGCTGTGTTTGTTTGGGCTGTAACAGATCTTATTTTACTATTCCTTTTTCCTTTTCTTTATGTGGAAGTAGAACATCATTGGACAACTGCTTTTCAGAACCAAAACAGCACATTTAGATATTTAAGCATCAATTAAGTTAATAATGTCAACCATTCTTAAAGATTACAAACATGTGCCCAACAATTAAGACAGTCCTTGGCACCAAAACACCTCAAATCTGCTGAGACATGAGCTTCACCAGACCTCTGAAGGTCTGTTGTGGTAGAAGATTTGTTTTTAAGTTTTTTAAGTTTTTGTTGAATATATTGTTTAGGGGCAAAAGTTTATAGAGCAGCTGCATCTCAGCAAGCACGTTACCCTGATTCAAATCCTGGTCATGGGGCCTTTCTGGGTGGAGTTTGCATGTTCTCTTAGCGCATGCATGGGTTTTCTCAGGTACTCCGGTTTCCTCTCACAGACCAAAAACATACGTTAGGCCAGTACTTCTCAAATAGTGGGGTACCCCATGGCGATGACAGAGGTGTGTGACGCTGGGGAAAATGCTTTTTTTGCACAGGGAATCGTATTTTTTAATTTTATTTTTTGCACCATTCTCATTTTGACAGGGTGCGTTCGGCAACTGTTTGCTTGGTTAAGGCAAATTTCAGGCTAATAATAAAGTTGTGCTGAAATATGGCTGCCTTTTCGTTTTGGGAGCCATGCTTTAACCGTGTCGCTCCCCTCTGTTGCTGAGACGATTAAATAAATAACTCCTCCGACACCTCCGCTACTGTTTTTATGATGCTCTGGACGCTTGTCACCCACAGCACACATGCAACAAAGTGTTTAAACTCAAAGCTAGAGCAACACCTGCCCCATCTTTTCCCCTTTCGCGTTGACAAAATGTTTTAGTTTTATTGATGAGTTTGTCAAAGCACAATTTTGATGTTTTTTTTTTTTTTGTGTGTGTGCGTGCGTGCGTGCATGCGTGTGTGTGTGTGTGTGTGTGTGTGTGTAAATACAGAAGTAATAGTTAATAAATGTTAGGACTCTATTCTTGGCTAACAAAATATATTTTATGTCATTAACAACTTGTCAGGTTCTTTTTTTTATTTTTTATTTTTTTCTCTCTTGTCCTGTGGCAATCAGAATTATTGTCTGAGTGTCAAGGTGATACCCAACAGATTTACTTTCACAAGCAGGGCATTATGGCTGGCCCCAATGCTCCACTTGATATATAAATAAAACTTTATTAGAATTTGCTTTGGGTTTGTGTAAGATGCAATGAACACAGGGATGAAAAGACAAAGAAGAAAAAGCTAGAAAAGTGAGAGAAGGGGTAAAAGATAAAGAAGGTGATAGGAGTAGAGGAGCGAGATATAAAGAGAACACATATCAACATCATTGAAGTCTGCCTCTAGACCTGCGGATAGAAAAAAAAAGACAAAACCGAGAAACTATAACAACAAAACAACATATGCTGTACAGTATAATGATACATATAACATCATTAGAAAGTCTTTTATACAGTACATGGTGATACAAGATGTATTTAGTGGCCAATACAACCCAACTGAGTGTGTATCTGATAAAATATTGAATCTAAACACCTGTGTGAGAATGCTTGTCATTATAAGATTCCTCCATAAGAATGTTCAATAGTGGATGTGGAGACACACAGACCTGCCCTATAGGACATGATGGTAACACAGGGAGGACCGGAGCCACAGACACACAGCGGCCCCCCAAGCCCGGAGTCCTGGGAGCCTCAGGGCAGGGACAACTGCACCCCTGCCAGAGAGAAGCAGAGGCAAGCCCTGGACTATCACTAGCAACCACAATGCAGAAATCCCAGGAGGCTGCAGCGACGAGCCCACAGGCACCGCCGGCAAGATCGAGTAGATCTGGTCATGGACACCGAGCCCCGAGGTCATACCACCCCACCAACAGAGGCCCAACAGAGCCAGGGGACCCAGGCCCCGACAGGCAGCCACCAGGGCGGGCCGGCACACACCCTATCACCAAGCCCAGATGCCGAGAGCCACCAATGCACCGGTGGCAGGGGGTCCCGCCACCAGAGGGGGGCGCGACAGGGGGAAGTAGATCCCACATTAAATGAGAGGCCCAAATTGATCCAAGAGAGGGGACCACCAAAAACCCAACCTGAGACATAAACAGGCACACACAGACAGCCCGAC
>JARVGS010000835.1:3699033-3714792 GCA_031762315.1 Hypsolebias antenori | reverse complement strand
ATAAGACATTTATGCATAGAAGTCGTATGCATAGAGGTTGACAAAGGCGGTGCGTTATACCAGAAAATTCCAAAGTTCTGACAAGATGGTACAGTGTCTATCAGCATCATGGTTCTGATAAGGCCACAGATGTCCTTGGGGGGGAGGGGCAGGCAGAAGCTTCTAGTTACATATCCTCCAGGGGCAATTTGAGATAAATTGGCCTGTCCAAGGCTAGCAGGGAGACCAAATTCAGATAAACAACAATTGTGTGGACCTCCAGACTTGGTTTTCTGTCTGCCTTCAAGTTCTGCTGGTACACTCAATGGCAAATCAAAACAGCCTGATATGTTGATGTTCTGCCCAGTCTGTGCTCAATTTCCAAGATTGTATCCTTCATGCCAGCGAGTTACAGGAGCTGCAAGTGGCCTACGATGCTCAGAAATCGTGTCCAGCTTGCGGTTGAGCTTGGTAAGTATATGAGTCGGAGCGCTCGAGACACGGATTGGTCTTTCACATGAGACTGGCATCTTTACTATGGCCGAAACTGCTGCCAAAATCCTGATGCATGCTCAACAATCCATGTAGAAAATTCTAAAAAAAAAAAAAAAAAAAAAAAAAAAAAAGTTGTTAGGTCCTCTGGACGTTCAAAAAACAAACAAAAAATGTAGAAACATTTTGTCTTTCATCCAAAAGACTTCTGCCAATATCTTCCTAATTTGTCAATATCCACGGTATCTGCCAATTCCAAAAATCAGAAATCCTGTTATCATTAATCCAATGATGTACACATCTTCTACGTCCTCCACAGACAGCACAGATTGGCACATCATCTTCCACTCCTCCCAGGAATCAATAGCAAACCCAGCTGTGTGGGTCCGTTCAGGATATGGGGGGCTCTCGAGTACCCTGTCGTCTGGTGGAAATTTGTATCAATTGTGTTGAGGGACCAGCTGACCAAATCCATAGTAGTTTTCAAGTCAAAGATGTGTAAAAAGAGGATCTGAGGTTGACAGGACAAGAAAGCAAAAAAGCAGGAGGGAGGGAGAGAGTAAGAGTGATTGTCTTAGTCGAGAGTGAAAGAGAGAATAATTCAAGACCTTTCCAAAAAGAGCTGATGGATCTGGAAGGTTCAACTTTTGAAACACAAATACAATAATAAACAACTAGACTATTAAAAGTTATAAACCTATAAACAGGCTTAAAATTAAGTTGGAACCACCTGAGTGCCTACTGCATATAGGAAAACTGGCAATGTTCTTCAGATGGTGACGATTTTATTTGTAACTTTTATCTATTTGTAACTTACTACTTTTAAATACTCATAGCTTTTTATCCTTAGTAATTCCTTGTATCATGAACAGAATGTGTTTTCTCATTGTTTTGTTGGAAAATACATGGAAAGTATATTCACCATGTGAAAACAAGATGCATTGCTTTAGAGTTCCTGGTGTATTTTTCCACCCCTGCCATAAAAGACATTTACATGAACAGAAACGACCCCAAATTTACATTACAATGCACAGTTGCTTGAGAAGAACAATCTAAACTGCATTTTTTAAAATTCTTGTTCAATTTCTCCCTAAGAAAAAGGGTGAAGCGAGCTGTACACCAACGTCCCCCGTGACCGAGGAATTAGATTAGTGAATGTTTCCTAGTTTTTGAGATGAGTGTTTTTCTGGATTGGAACTGAGCAGGTAATGCAAGTAAGCCTTGATGTTTGTAGTGCAATATTTTCAAGTGGATAGGAGTTGCACTGTGCAGAAGAATGGAAGTAGGACGTTTCTTTTCATTTGCTTTTGAGCGCAGCGTGGTGGAAACTTATGAATGGAGGGAGAAATTTTATCCACCCCCAGGCACTTTGGCGAATCCAAGGGGTGGTCAGCGGTAGCCTTGGCCACCATAGATTAATTTTTTACCACCCCAAGGACCACTCCAATCATTTGAGGAAACTACATTTTGATGCAATATAAACTTTAGAAAGTATAGTTTCCTCAAATGACCAGATGGTCTGTTGACGTGGCAATCCCATTTTTGATGGTGACTTTTCTTATGCCTTGATAAAGGGACACACTAATCCTATCCAGCCTACAAAGTTAATATTTATAAAAAAATGACAGCAGCCATACTGGGTTTTTACGTGGAAAGCCAATTTTCTAAAGAAACCTTACATCTTGATATAGCTACACACAAAAATGGAAGTCTGTACCTCATTTATTTTTCAAGTTATGATGCTCACAACATGCACAGACGGATGGAGGGTTTTTCCAATACTTTCTCTTTGCGTCACGTTGGGGGACAAAAAAAGAAGAGATACCTTTAGATTCAATGAATAACCTTATGATATGAAAATATTAGTTTCTTCACTTGGCTGAGTCAAGATTTAATGACTAGAATCAAATGGACTTGCTAAATGATGGAAGTTTTTCTATTGTCTGCTTCATTAAGCAGTTCTTTAATCAAACCTGTGTCTGCTGATCTTCTCTGAAAGGAGGCATAGGAATTCTTTTCTGGTGCTTAACCACTGATTTACTGCAATCATTTTTTTTTACATTTAAATTCTTGTAAAAATACTTTTTCTAAAAGTAAAACCAAAAACACACAGAGAATGTCATAGAGCGCCATTGACGAGCGACAACTGGTGGCACTGGAATATACTGTAGGATGTGTTGAGCTGACGTGAGTCAGGGGTTCAGTTCCACCAGCAGTCGCATGCTGAAGTGTCCATGGGCAAGACACTGAACCCCTCATTGCCTCCGATGTGAGTTCATCAGTGCATGAATGTGGTAAAGCTCTGATTATTCTTTGTATAGAAACAGTAGAGTGCTTTATGAATGGGTAAATGAGGACACAGATTGTAAAGCGCTATGAGTTTCTTGAGAAAGGTGCTATACAAGTACAATCCATTTACTACTGACTTTTAAGAACGAGGCCCATGATGAAAATAGTAACTTAACTTTTTTTTTTTCCCCAAAAAATAGTCTCTTTAACAAAGCAGTTTTGTTTTCAATGACTTTTTAATCACAAGATTTTCAGTCAAATCTTTGAAAACGTTCAACCCCCAAAATAGCTTCTTTTTTTTATGAAAAGGAACTACAAAATGTATGAAACGTCCAAAGAGTTGCTATGGTCACTTACATGTCCATGCAAGAGAATAGAGTGTGCTTGAAAGTAAAAACAGTGTAGAAAAAGAATGTTACCAGTTGATTTGAGAGCCATAACTCAAAATGTTGGTGTCACTTATAATGTATATCACAAATAATCTGTGTTTTGTGTTTAATCTTTGCCAGTTTATACACTTTAAAGACTTGTGGATTTTGCTTTGCATTGGCTTCGTATAGGATTTGAATTTGTTTAAAGGAATAATGTCATTATTTTACTTAACTGCTGCCCCTATTTTGGGAGTATTTTATTTGTATATGTTATACTTTATTAGTTTTATATATGTATATGTACATACATTAAATATTTGATTTTACTGCACCAGCTTTATCTTCAGTAACATGTTCGGTTGCAGGATTTTGCTAAACCTGCTTAATTTGACGTCATTTTTATTATTTTTCTCTCTTTATGTGCCACATTGTGTCTGAGGGAGTTGGCATGAGACTGTCTTTGTGCACAAAACTAAGGGGTCATTTATCATTATTCTTTTAAATTGGGGCAGGCAGCATTATGTAAAGCGTTGTCGTATTTATTAGAGCTTCTTGGTTTCACCAAAGGGATAACGGTGACAGAAAAACCATTACCTTTCTACGTCTGGATTCACATGTACGCGACATGTTTCATTCTTGGTATGATGTAATCTAAACAGACACAACACGTGTGTATGACAGTGTCTCATGTTGCCGGGGTAGCCACACGTTACATACGTCGCTTCACTGAGACGCAATCGAGCTGACAGATGGGAGCACCAGATGATGAGCGCCACCAGATTCGTGTCTCACGGTGGAAGCCATCGCTGACACCATTTAAGGTGAGACGACGCTCCGACTCACATTGTATCTGTGTGCATACATGCACACAACTGCCTGTACTCTGTAAGCTGCTAAAGCGTCTGAATGGATGGTGTAGCGGTGTATAGACACATCTGTGTGTTTGGGACAAAGTTAACATTTGAGTTCTTGTGCATATGGATACACAGACTGTATACAGTGAACTATGCAAATGAGCAATTGGACTTGCCATCCTGTACTTGTGCAAGCTCTTTCATCTTGGAAGTGACAAATAACGACCTATTAGCAACACTTTTAAAGCACGTACTCGACTCTTTAGGCCTGCTGGTCTTTGCTGTACCACTTCTTCCAGCTCTTTCATTTCGCCTTGTATTCTTCCCATCATCCTATCTTCCATCTCGTAGCCCCCTTTCTCCCACTGGACTGTATGTCTGAGCGACTCAGCCTTTTTTTTTTTTAAATCAACTGAACCTAACCAAACTAACCTATAGAAGAGAAACAACTGCTCTCCTCTTTCACCTCTTCTGCTGCTCCTCCTGAGACATGGCTGACATTTTGGAGATGAGAAACTGTCATATCAGAGAGAAGAGGGTAAACGAAAAGAGTAAGGCACAAGAGAGTTGACTCGACTCAGAGTTGAAAATATTCACCAGGGACCTGGCTGCTCCATTGTAGTCTGGTGGTTCTCATGGAGCCCTCACTGGTAAATAACCTCTTGGCCTCTGCTAATATCCCAATGTGCACCAAAGGGGGTGTCAAAGCATTAAACCATGGAAAATCTTGAAATGAACGTAGCTCTCTTGACAAATAATATACATTTCAGTTAAATGTTGAAGCGAGTACAATGGACCATTTAGCTGGCATTTGCTGCTTTTTATAACTTGCAGTGTGATACGTTGTATAGACGTATGTGACATTTTCTTTTCTTTTAATATTTCCCATGTGACCTGCTGTCAATACGACTAGGACGGAAACATTCCTGATGCCCTAAATTGTTTGACACTGGGGCAACCAAGAAAATGCCATGTGGCACGACATAGTGTTGGTTCAACTATAACCAAATCATTGACGTTGCTAGAAATTTAAATAATTTGAAATGAAATTTGGTGTCTCACTAGGCTGTGACTGTTGGTGACAGTGGGAGTTCCAGGTTTGCCAGCTACGCTGCCGTTCATCACAGTCAGCCACCACTCCACACCTGCACCTGATTTGGAGGGCTACTCTGCTGAACATAAAAGCTTCTGCCAGACAATCCTCCAGCACTGGGACATTATCATACTTTATGGTAAAGGTAATGGACAGCCACTAAACCTGTCTCTAGAAGGTCTTGTCTAAACCTTGTTTCGAGCTTCTGCAGTGACCTCCAAGTCCTGAAACTTGCAAGTCTTCCAGGACCTTCTTGTTACTTGTGACTTAGCTTCATCCTGATCGTGTCCCACGAATATCCTAAATCTACAGTCTGGATCGATGACCTTCGACCAAAGACAGCCTGCTCCTCTCTCCACCTATAGTCACCTTCTCTGTATCAAGGCTTGTCTGTGGAAACTTAGGACCTCACCTCTTTTACCCTCTCTGGCTCCACTGGAAAAATATCATATCCGTAAGAACAGACGCTCTTCGCTAACTAAATGTTAAACAGTTAAAACCCGAAGACCTTCAGTTTGTCCCGTTTTCCTTACATCCCTGAATACAGTATCTTCACCTGTAAATACAGACTTTATTTTTGTACTCCTGACTCAGTCTGCCATTCGGGGTCAAACCTTATCTAAAATCATGTTAGTGACTAGCTGAAGGCACAACGCTTCAAGAAAATACAAACTTTTCACTTGGAATCAAATTGAATTAATGCTTAGAAGAAGTTTATGTTTGTAGGCAACGGTGAATCCACTGCAACATTTGCACAGCATTCCTGCCAATGACATGAACACAGTTTTGTTGCAATTTGGCTGATTGCAACTCTTTTATCGTTTCTGATAAGCCACAAGTTGATTTCACATGTTAACAAACACTCCCATCCATCCATCCATCCATCCATCTATTATCTTCCGCTTGTTCTGAAGTCGGGTCACGGAGGCAGCAGCTTAAGCAGGGAGACCCAGACATGTCTTTCCATAGCCAGCTCTTCCAGCTCTTCTGGGGGTCTCTAAGGCATTCCACACCAACCGAGAGACATAGTCTCTCCAGCGTGTCCTGGGTCTTCCCCGGGGTCTCTTCCCAGTCGGACATGCCCGAAGCACCTCCCTAGGGAGGCGCCCAGGGAGCATCCTTACCAAATGCCCGAACCACCTCAACTAATCCATGGGTTCCATGGGCAGTGGCCAAAGGGGGGGGGGACCTTGGCACTCTGAATGTGGCTTGCCAAACACTGCCAAAATCATAAAATATTATTTTACATTTCCTGATTAAAAATTACATCCATCCATTATCTTTTACCTGCTTCTTCCTTTTTGGGTCCTGAGAGTCACTGGTGCCCATGTCCAGCCGTCAATGTTCAAGAGGTGGGGGACACCCTGGACAGGTCTCCAGTCCATCACAGGGCCACATAGAGACAATTTAGAGTTACCAGTCAGTCTACCATGCATGTTTTTAGTCTGTGGGAGGAAACCGGAGTACCTAAAGAAAACCCCTGCTCGGAGAGAACATGCACCCAGAAGGGCCCCTGGCATTCAGTCCAGCAACCTTCTCGCTGTGAGGTGGCAACCCTACCAACTGTGCCACTGTGCTGCCCCTGATTCAACTCATTTGCCCAAATTTGTTTAAACCTGTTCAAAATTCTAGAAGCACATACTGGTATGTAAGATCCTGTAACTTGTGCAGGGAAATTGTGAACCCTGCAAAGCGTTTGAATACTTTTACGGGTACTTCATTTGTTGCACAGTCTCAGCCCAGTAAACTGACAGATTTGATACAAGAAACATTTTGTTTTGCCAACAAACTGTTAATTTGCAGACAAAAGTGTTCTACTTCACAGGCCTACCAGTTGCCTCTTGATTATTGCACCTAAATAACAAACATTCAGCAACACTCAACAGCTTGTCATGACATTAGAAGTAGAACAAGTGAATTCCAGATACTTAAAGCCATTGCTTTCAATCGGGCTCTTTACATACTTGTTTTTACACCAGGAAAACTCACAAAGTGAAACCCGAAGTCATTAAAAAACCTAGATACTGGGTTGGACTCCAGGGATCTGGCAGTGCATTCAAGGTAAGCTGAACTATTGTTAGCATTCTGTTTGAAAACAGACTGATTCAGGTATTTTTGTATCTTCTTTTGGCATTTTGTGCTCTGATAAAAGTGCACAATCCTATATGGAGCTCTTTCTGTAAATAAAAGATGTTTTGTGTCAGCTATTCAAAGCAACACTTTTACTCTCCTTTGCGGAACACAATTATCGAGTCACGTCACCTTTGTCCGCAATGCAGATTTACATTTCTCAAAATCAAATAAAAAGTATTGCAGTTACCCAGACAATTTCTTGAAATCTTCAATAAGCATTTACAGTCCATCCATTAATTATCTTTACCTGCTTCTTACTTTTTGGGTCACGAGGATCACTGGTGTCGATATCCAGCAGTCACTGTGTGAGCGGTGGGGGACACCCTGGACAGGTCTCCAGTCCATGACAGGGACACATAAAGACAACTATTCACTCTCTCACTCGCATCAAGAGAACATTCAGAGTTACCAGTCAGTCTAACATGCACGTTTTTGGTCTGTGGGAAGAAACCGGAGTATCCGGTGGAAAAAAAGTCTAATTCAGGGCTATTCAACTGGAAGACCAGTGGCCAAATCAGGTTCACAATTGTGTACAGTTTGATTAACTGGTCATTGAACCAGTTTGGCCATGGCTGCCTCAAACGAGTCGGCTGGGGAGAGGGCGGGCTCCAGAATTCATCTGAGCACCATCCAACTGGTTGACCCACTACGTGAAGGTGCTATTTATGACACTGAGTTTGTTGTGGCTCCTCAAACTGATGAAGTCTTTTGGATGAAAGACAAAACGTTTCAACAAAAAGAAACCGTCCATTGGACCTGACCTTTTGCTTGATATACGCTAGTTGGTTGCACAGCAGCTCTTTCTTGTTTTGTTATTTTTTCTGTGTTTTCAAGCGTCCACGCTGATTTTTGTCATTGCCAGGGTTTTCTGTCTATTTCTCTACAAAGCGCACCCTCTACTGGCCCGCTCTGTGTGTTCACGATAAATGCGCACCACCTTATTGAAGTCCAAAGAATCCAGTTCTGGGTCTAAAGCTTCTTGAGCACAAACTTATTCATGTTTAACCAGGTTTGTTACTCCAACGTAATGCCATGTTCAAATACTCTCCAAAAACCCTGATAATTTCAGGTTCCACCACTGACGATGTATCTGAGGGTAACAGAGCATCTACATGATGTCCATGATACTCTGTTAAAGGGATTTGGAAGATTAATATTCATTTTGTAAGAGGTTTCATCCTGCTGTACAGCATCAAGCAGCTTAGAAAACCTTCCTTTACAAGTGAAACTTAGCATATAAAGTGCAAATCCATGCTTTTCTTTGTGTGTTGCTTGCTTCGCTGGTACATTATCTTGCTTGCACTGAGATAGCCCTCTGCATGGCTTTAGATGTGTGTGTCTCAGCAACAGTTGTGATTTATGCTCCGGTGGAAGCCATTTCTCTACGGACTGTATCGGACTTTGAATGTCAGTTCCAAGCTGTGCCAGGTCTCATCCATCACCCGAGAAACAGTCTGACAACAGAGCTCTGCTCAACCACTGCGTGTTCTCACTCAGCGGCTCTCAGCAACGGACCTTACCGAAGAGAATCGAGTTCTGATTTTTTTTTTTTTTTTTTTAGAAACCCAGCCAAATTCCTGTCGTGGCAAGAGGCGTGCCCTTGTAAACCAAAAATCGATTTTACGCTCAATTCACAGGTTCTTTTTTTTATTTTTTGCAAAACAATTTCCTTTTTTTTTTTTTTGTGATGAATCATTTGTCACAAGCTGTCTACGTTAGTAAGAAAGTGCAGGTTAGGCATAAAAAAGAGTTTTACTTCTAAAGCCAGAAGTTAGACTTAAAGTTGTGCCCACATCGTAACTTCTCTTTGGGGCAGCTTTGGGTGAGTAGTTAGAGCAGCTGTCCTCCAATGGGAGAGTTGGGGGTTCGATTCCACCAGCGGTCACATGTTGAAGTGTCCCTTGTCAAGACACTGAACCCCTCATTGTCTCCTATTTGTGTCCCATCGTTGTATAAATGTGACTCAAAAGTGCTTTGAGTACCGTATTTTCCACCGTATACGTCGCTCCGCCCTATAAGTCGCATCAGTCCATATTTGTCTAATAAAGTGGAAAAATCCATAAATATGTTGCTTCGCCATATACGTCGTGTCTATCATGCCTCACCGCTGACAACCCGGAAATGTGGGCTGAACCTGGAAATGTGGGCTGGTGTTGTGCCAAAAATCAATACGCTGTCAAATGGCGGCCACGGGAGTGCGCACGGGAGGAGTTTACCAAGAAATTAACAAGATTAACACTTAAAAACAATTATTTGTTTGCTTGAAATTATAGTAAAGGTGTGTCTCACTCTAACTTTTCCTTAATAAATGCACTTTGATGGTCAAATCAGCTGCATTTCAAAAGCCGATTCGCGGAAGTAGACACATGCACGTGACGAGTCGCTGTGCAAATTTAACAATATAAATGCCTCAAAACAATAATTTGTTTAATCAAAATTATAGCAAGAGTGTGTCTGAGTCTAACTTTTCCTTAATAAATGGACTTTAATGGTCAGATTAGCTGCATTTTGCCGGGGAGGTGCAGCTGTTTTGATGGGCAGTCCAAGAAGAACCAAGGTGAGTTCTATGGCAAGCCGATTGTACCATTAATAGCTGGTGAAGATTCTTAGTCATCCAGGACATGGTAAATTCAAAAACAGTTCAAGAAAAATAAAACAACTATAAAGTATGAAGTATAAAAACTAAAGTCCAGTTGTTTTGTCTTGAACTTTTTTAAGTTGTCATTATAGCCACGTTATATGATACAATGGCATGCCATACTGCTACTACTACTCTGCTGCCATCAAGTGGCTGAAAGTGGTACTGCTTAATTTTTTTCAGTCAGAATGAATGAAAACGGTCATATCTCAGCCAAAAATTGGTTTATAAATATACGAGAAAAAATCCATAAATATGTTGCTTCGGCCTATAAGTCACAGGACATGTAAATTATGTAAAAAGTGTGACCTATAAAGCAGAAATATGGTATCTTGATTAGATAGAACATGTAGTCCATTTACCATTAGAATTGTGAAATCTCCATGCTGCCTAAGTTTGATTCTGTGCACTGAAAATTTAACAAACCCAATGGTGTAACAAGCAGCAACACATTTTTTTCCAACATTGAGTATCACTTATCACAACTTGCACAACACACTCCCTCTCATTTCCCCAGAGGCAACACTGTTTAGTTCTCACTTTCTGGTGCCACAAGATTTCTCACATGAACTCTTTGGTAAAGCCAAAAAACATGCCCTGGCACCAAAGTGTAATCGGAGTGATGTAAGAAAAAAATGTCCAGAGATTTTTTTTTAAATAATAAAAAGGTAGTTTTCATTCAACCTTTATTTATTCAGGCTGGCCATATTGAGCCACGAGGACTCATTTGCAAGAGAGACCTGTATTCCCCATCATTATTTTACTGCATTTGCATTTTCATTGAAGGCTGACAATGTTTCAAATTTTAAACTACATCAGTAATTTTGGACATTTTATTAAGTTGGCTGTCCTGTAGCATCTTTAAGCTCCAGAGATCAGTGCAGTCCACCTTCTTATATGAAAGAAATCACTCCAGTCTCCTTAAAACCTTCAAAATTGGCTTTTTCAAAATTATTTCGTTTGAAATTGTGTCATATTTAAACACAGTTCAAATTATTTTTGCACAGATGGAAATGTTACTCTTTTATAATATTGACTGTATCCGTTGGGACTTACAAATTTATAGCAGCAAAATATTGCACTACCACCAGAATTTCACCCAAAAATGGACAGGAAGTGCTACAGCTAGAAGTTGCTGCCACCGCTGTTTTTGCTAGCTTACTTTAAATAAATTGTGGAATCGAAACTGATGGCAATGTCTTTTTTTAAAGATTGTTGTGAACTGCACTAAACATTTTGGGATTTGAGTTGTGGCGGCACAGTTGGTTACAGAAATTCCACCTCTCAGTGAGAAGGTTGCGGGATAGAATCCCAGCCGTGGACCTTTCTGCATGGTGTTCCCTGCCTCTTGCACAGTGATGGCTGGACATGGACACCAGTGACCCCCCATGACCCAGAAAAGAAGAAGCAGGTAAAGATGGTGAATGAATGGATTTGAGTTGTTTTAAGACAGAAGCAAGTAACTTGGTGTTTTATCCCTTTTTAGGTTAACTTAGTCTTGTCAGAGCAGTTTCTATTTTTTGCTTTTGGCTCTTTGTACTTCTACAGTTTTGGTAATCACGTACCCCTACACGAGTATGACATCAGTCAGTTGTTTTGTATTTGCCTTGGTCTAATTCTAAGTATACTTTGCATTATCTTTGGCATTTGCTTCAAACAATGATGTTCTACTGGAGTACTGTCAATATTACCTCCTGTAGTTTGAAGACAGATAAACCTTAGCCAGTTCCATAGCTCCTAAGAGTTACCTCTGACATGTGGTCTGAACCCAAAGTGGGAAACGTGTTGTCGAGTTTTGACTTTATTCAAACTTAAGCATGTTTTTCAATGAGCCATCCAAAACGTGAAAGCTGCTTTCGCGGCGTCTTCTCAGTTATCCATACTTACACCCTTTTCCATTTATTTAATAAATAAATAAATACTATAAAAGAAATGAGGAAGGTGGGTAAAATGGTGTTTAAAAAGGTTAGCTAAAAGTTGGCTGAGTTTGTTTCCTTCCTTTAAAGGTACATTGGACTTGAGTCGTCACAGAGTCAGATGACTTACTCCACATTTGGTCACCATTATAAGAATTTTGCACTTTTTTGTGTAATTTAGCTAAAGCATTCCACACAAATAATTTATTCTGCCTTCAGAAAACAGTGTTGGCGTATGGAAAAACATAGTATGTCACTCGTTAAAATCTTGTTTCTTCTAGCTGACGTTACAAAAACACTGATTTAAGGCTTTTGAAATTCCATTTCACGTGTGTCGAAGCTCAATTAACACTAAAGATGAATGGTTTCAGACATTATTTTCTGTGGACGCTGTCTCAAAAACCGAGCTGTGCTTGCTGCATTCAAAGCACTGGGTTGGACAAATATTTGGTTATCTCAGAAAACAGGTGAGTGAGGGCAGTGGCGTTTCCACCGTGGACGAGCTTTGTGCTCCGATCGTTTGGCAGTGAGTCAAACACACCTCGCCCTCAAACAGTTGTGGCTGCAACATAAATATTTCCCAAATAAACTGCAACAGTGTACAAGCATGAACATAATCTGTTGACTCGTGGCAGTTCATTATTCATGCATAGCATCAGAAGTTAAATAATGCATTCACTAGCCCTACGAAAGGTATTTATAGGGTATTTACAGCTAGGGATTTAAAATGTTCCTCTATGCTCATTGTTGAAGCCAATAAATATGTTAGTCTACCTGTCAGGCAATTATTAATATAAAACTGAACTGCCTCAAGTGAAGCTTCACAAAGCACACTTGTGGAAGGACCAAAAAGTGACAGCACAGATCTTTTAAAGTTTCTGTAGCAGGGTCATTGTTATGGCGTTATGTGGTTACTTTCCAAAAAAAGTCATATTTTCTTGACCTAGCATTAGTGGAATGCCCCCGCCAAGGTGATGGGGGGAGTCTTTGCCTCCGGTGGAGGAGCTCAAGTATCAGGGCATCTTGCTGACGGATGGGAAAATGGATCGACTGATCAGGGCCTCATCCTCAGTAATAAGGGCGTTGCTTCGGTTGGCCATGGTGAAAAGAGTTGAGTCAAAGGCATAACTTTCAATTTACTGGTCTGCCTACCTACCACCCATTGCCTGTGCTCATGTTTGCATCATGACCATAAGAATGAGATCTCTGATACAAGTGACCAAAATGAGTTCCCTTCGTAGGGTGGCTGGGCTCAGGTGAGGAGCTCCGTTATATAGGGGGAACTTGGAGTAGAGTCACTGCTTCTTTGAGTCGAAAGGAGTCAACTGGGATGTTCATCTGACTAAGATGCCTCTTGGACACCTCCCTTTGGAGGTCTTGCTGGGCACATCCTGCTGGGAAGCGACCCCAGGGTAGAGCAAGAACTTATTGGAAGGACTGTGTATCTTCTCTGGTCTGGGAACGCCTCGAGATCCCACAGGAGGAGCTGGAAAGTGGTGCTGGGGAAACGAATGACTCGGTTTCTGTCCTTCTAGGTTTAGGTTTAGGTTTATTGTCATGTCATATGCAGGTCAACACAAGGTCAACAATGCAATGAAATTCTCAGGACGAGAAAAACAGTCTTGACTCACAAAAAAAACAAACAAAAAAAAACAAAGCATGCAACAAAAATACAAAGACAAGTAGCCAAAAGTGAAAAAGAAATGTATCTACAGCAGCAGGGTCCTATTAGCAGTGCGGTTCTGTTAGCGGTTAGGTACTTTTAGCAACATGGTCCCATTAGCATCATACTGTTAGCAGTGTTCTGTTAGCGGCGAGGTACTCTTAGCACTAAGGTCCTATTAGCAGTGTGGTTTTGTTAGTGTAAGGTAATCTTAGCAGCATGGTCCCATTAGCACCATGGTCCTATTAGCACCATACTGTTACCAGTTTGGTTTAGTTAGCGGTGAGGTAATCTTAGCAACATGGTCCCATTAGCACCGTTCTGTTAGCGGTGAGGTACTCTTAGCAACATGGTCCCATTAGCACCATGGTCCTATTAGCACCATACTGTTAGCAGTTTGGTTTTGTTAGCTGTGAGGTAATCTTAGCAACATGGTCTCATTAGCACCATGGTCCTATTAGCACCATACTGTTAGAAGTGTGGTTTTGTTAGCGGTGAGGTAATCTTAGCAACATGGTCCCATTAGCACCATGGTCCTATTAGCACCATACTGTTAGAAGTGTGGTTTTTTTAGCGGTGAGGTAATCTTAGCAACATGGTCCCATTAGCACCATACTGTTAGCAGTGTTCTGTTAGAGGTGAGGTACTCTTAGCACCTTGGTCCTATTAGCAGTGTGGTTTTGTTAGCAGTGAGGTAATCTTAGCAGCATGGTCCCATTAGCACCATGGTCCTAGTAGCACCATACTGTTACCAGTTTGGTTTAGTTAGCGGTGAGGTAATCTTAGCAACATGGTCCCATTAGCACCGTTGTGTTAGCGGTGAGACACTTAGCAACATGGTCCCATTAGCACCATGGTCCTATTAATCCTATTAGCACCAGACTGTTAGCAGTGTGGTTTTGTTAGCTGTGAGGTAATCTTAGCAACATGGTCCCGTTAGCACCATGGTACTATTAGCAGTGCGATCCCATTAGCAGCATGATGATAATAGCATGATGATAACAACCATGGCAACAGATAGTGACTGCCCACCAGAACCGGGTCCAGCAGACACAGAACATTCAAGGTTTCCCCGCAGAACCAAACTGTTCTGTAGAATTTGGTCGTGCAGGCAGACGGAGGATCATGGAGACAGCTGCCATGACAGGTTGAGGCTAGAAGGGAGCCAAGAACTGAACCACGATGGCAAGGCAGCGATACACAAAACCCCAAAAGTGTATCGCGGTCATACCCATAGCGTGGGTGTACAGTGTAGGCACAAAAGAAGTTTAAACAAAAACAGGAACAAAAACAAGACACTCAAAGAGGAACTCCCGTCAGTGCTACCATACTGCAGCGCACATGCGTCTGGGAACACCTGGAGGTTTCCCAGGAGGTGCTGGAGAGTGGTGGGGTTGAGGAGCAGATTAGACCCATGGCTGGGATTCAATCTACCAGCGTCTGTCTCACTGAGAGGCGGCAGCACTACCAGCTGCGCCACCGTGCTGCCCTGTAGAATTTCTTAACCGGGTAAATTTAGTTTTCTAAGATCAAACAAATTGTAGATTCTTCATTTCTATGATAATATCTGCAACTCAAAGAAACTTCAACTTATAAAAATGTGTAAGAAAAAAAAAAACACGTAAAGGAAAATTTAGAACTTAGCCGTGTAGGGTTTGTGTAAAAGTAGCTCCATTCATCTCAAACAGCCATGCACAGACCCCAGCACCTCCCAGTGCAGTGAAGTCCACCAACTTGATGGAACTTGTCCCTCTCACCTCGCTTGCCTCTTCACTGGAAGTTCGAGTGTGAAAGACGAGGTGTCATCGTGAGCAACACACACATTCAGCCTCGTCTATCGCACCTCAGCTGTCCAACCTGCAGCCACTCAGCTGGTACTGGCTCCCAGTACGTATCAGAACAGATTTTAAAATCCTCCTGTTGAACTTTAAGGGCCTAAACCCTCATGCCTCTCGGACCTACTTCAACCAGATGTTCCTTCTCGGGCGCTGAGATCATCTGACCAGCTGCTTTCGGTGGAAGCTCAGAGGCGATCTGGCTTTTTCAGTTGCGGACCCTAAACTTTGGAATTATCTTCTCCCAAACATTAGACCAGTTCACTTCCTGTTTTTAAACCTATTCTAAAAACTCACCTGTTTTCTTTGATGTGTGATCTGATTTAGTAATTTATTGTTCTGTGCTTTATGTTTTTCTTTTGATGTTTTTAATTAATTTTTGCTATTACTGTATTTGTCATTAAATTACTACCTTTGATTTTTTTTTTTATTGTTCAGCACTTTTGGTAACAGCTGGTGTTTTTAAATCTACTTTTTAAATACATTTGACTAGATT
>JARVGS010000835.1:3676782-3688184 GCA_031762315.1 Hypsolebias antenori | reverse complement strand
AGGTCTCTCTTGTAAATGAGTCCTCGAGGCTCAATGAGATTAACCTGCCTAAATAAAGGTTGAATGAAAAAATTCATCTGCTTCTAGAACATAAAGCTGAAGTATTACAAGTGTGCGATCCCTTACAAGAATGACGAAATATAGATTGTTGTAGTTATTTTTGTCACGTAGGTTTGTAAAAATGAGTTATTTGAATGCACCAAGCTAAAAATTGAAAATGTTTGCTCAGACACTCATGTGGTATTTGTGTATTCAGGCACATTGCTGGTGTTTACCCCCAGAGGGAGATAAGGAAGGAGCCTGTTCAGGGGAATCAAAGAAGGCGGCGTGCTGGCCTATAAATCAGAAACAGGAGTCACTTTCAAACGGATAACCTTTCCTTCTAATACTCTATCTTTTTACATTAAAACACCCCCTGAGATTCTCGTCCAGCTTCAGCAGCTCTGCATAGAAGCTAAAAGAATTTCTCTACAGGTGATCAATCTTGTATTTTAGCACATGCTTGTTTCTATGCTACTTTTATGTTTTTATTCTTCGCACGCTTACTGTTTTTGTCTGAATTGAAATTCTTCAAGAAAATTGTAAATTATTTTAGCCAAGATTGAATTAAATTCCAGCTTCTGCATTTAAAAACTACTTAAAGTTCAAGAATTCCTTGAAGAAACGCACGTCGCCCACAGGAGCAAAGATCATGCGCTGAGAATGTTACAGTCAATTTGGTTAAACTTTAAAATAAAAGCATGCACAATCTCATATTACAAAGTTGTCCTCAGATTGTGTATTGTGAAAGACTTCAAGCTAGAACTCTATCAAATTTCAACAAATCTGTTAACAGGACTGAGTTACAATCACTCGTTTTTGCAGTTCGACTTCCATGGACTCGCTCTGTCGCAGTTTGTGGACGTACAGTCCATAATATAGGACAAAAATAAATAAATAAATAGAAATTTTACAAGACACACAATTGTAAACTGTACAGTAAGATTGTACTCACGTGGTTTGGAAAAAGTTGATGACAAAAAAAAAATGCACAGGCACCACCATTTTGTAGTTTTCTTTCAATAAACCTACACAGTATCGCCAGTCCAAGTAAACTACATTATCCACAAGGCAACCGTGCACTTCCCAGAATTCAACAGTGCTTCCAGCCATGTGCTGTCTGCCAAAATGGAGGGAAAGTTTTGATCCGATCCAAACCTGACTTAAAAGTTTGTCCTTGTTCACAGTGACTTCAGCACTCGGTGACTGCAGAGAGCTGATCAGAACACAACCAGAAATGGACCAAGGATGATGAGTTATGTAAAATTTTGCAGAGGCTACTGTGCAGTACATGTAAGTATGTTGTAAAAACTACATAGGTTTAAGAGTTTAGAACATTGCAAGGGTGTGGTAAGGGTTTATAAAGTCTTAAAATATATATAAACACTAAATTAAATATAACATTGCTACTTCGTGGAATTTCACTTATTGTAGGCGGGTTGGGAACCGAACCCCTGCAATAAATGAGGGACTGCTGTATATCCAATTGGGTGTTGGCTAACTCTGACTGAGCTCATCATATTCAATTGGACTGATAGTATCATGTTTTGGGGCGTTTTTAAAACCCAGAGTGCAGACAGACATGGGGAACTTCAATGTAAAATTAAATAACTGATTAATTTGACCAAAACTCAAAAAGCTAACGTGGAAGCAAAACGTACATAAATATGGAGGTATAGAAACACGACAGGCTGCGGGAAGTACAATTCACAGACAAGGTGGAAACACAAAGATTCTGAACTTAAAGGGGCTCTAACGAGACACCATGAGGAACACCTTGGGGAGGACAATGAGGCACAAGTGAGAGTGAGCTGATTACATGATGGGGAAAAAACACTAGAAGTTTATTACTTGTAGATTGACTGTATATCCAGTGATACATTTTGCAAATAAAATGAAGTGCTTGTGGTGTCAAGATATTTTTTTAACAAACCAGATTTACTTAAGAGTTCATGTCAAACTTTTTGTGATCTCCAAGGGATTTGCCTGGTTACATAAGGGTTCATAAATAAGGGCCTGGCATCATGAGTAGCACTTTGTGTTCTGAATTTTAATTTTCTGTATTTTACCAGGAGAAACTCATTGAGATAAAATAAAATCTCATTTACAAGTGTCCTGAATGGCTCTCAGCTAAAACTCCAAGAAATAGCTCAATGTTTCTAAAATACATTTTTTTCCTGCTATCTACGAAGAACTGGCTGGCCAGGTTTAATTGGACTGATTCCAACAGTGAAGTGGTTGTAGATGTACATCCATTAATTATTCTCTGATGCTTCAATAAAATGTATCAAGTGGCCCATGGGATTGACTCAAAGTAGTTGATGTCAAATTTTGAATCCATGTTTTTCTGCAATCTGTTTGCACTTAGATTATGCATCGTCTCTGTTGGTACTGCTACGATTTTAGTTAATATCTGAAATTTGTAACGTTATAGTCAACTGTTTACCCTTTGGTTTCAGATCACATGGCTGATTTTTGCCATCTTGAGTCAGGTTGACTCCGGAAGTCGTTTGCTGTAGATGTACATCAACTGAAAGTTCAAATGAAATCTGTTCAGTGGTTCTCGACCTGTTTTGTCTTTGCCTTTCTGCAGTGGGCAATTTGACAATTGTTAGTAGTGGCCACACAGTGAAAATGTCTCATTTAATAAAAAAAAAAAACCACTTTATTTTGGACATTGAAGGCATTATTATGGGACGATCTCCGTCCTCACACTTTCACTTGTCCTGCTTATTGCTTCTGAGTCCCTCAATATATTTCTTATGAAACTCCAGACATATGTGCATCCTCACTAGATGGAGTGTTGCATACACCTTTCATCACCCCAGCTCTAAAGTCAAGGTCATAAAGCAAGGTCAAATTGTTTTGGTTTTCTGGACCATAACTTCGGATCTGGACAAGATAATTTAACAAAACCTCCATGGGATTCTAGTTCTGCAGGTTCTTGAGTCCAGTGGTGCCAACAATGAGCAGCTGTGGGCCATCTCACTAACAAGCTCCAGGAGGTAAGAGGCAACAGAAGAGCTCCCTTCCTTGCTGGAGCATTACATATCCATTGGTATTTGTGCTATTAGCCTAAGAAAATACCCTAACTTGTGTTTTCCTTGCATTCTTCCAGAACCTGCCTCCAGAGCTTCCAGTCCTGAACCCCTTGTCGCCTACCTTGAATCCTGAATCCTGTACCTACCTTTGGAGCTCCATAAACCTCCTCGTGACTCACCTTCAGCTGCTCCGCCGCCATCCAACCACTTGCGATCTACTTATCCCTACACTCGACCTGCACTCTCTAAATCTGAACCTAATCTGCCTGGAATCCTCCGTCCTCCTCTCAACTTTCCAAGTTGCCTACCCACCTGTAAGAAATAGACAGCCTCTCTGTCATTCACGCATTCCAATCATCCTGACTCTTCTCCTCCTTCCCCAGGTTTCCCAGGTTCCCAGTTTTACATAGGAGTCTGTTCTCTTCAGTCTATATTCTCTAGGTACATCTACTACTGTGATACATTCAGACACATGTGTAACATCACTAGATGTTCCATACTCTTTGTTCCAGCTTCAACGTCAAGGTTACAAATAAAGGGAAGTGTGAAAACAGGGTCTTTTCTTGTCTGGGTCTTGGCTATAGATTGTATTGTGTGCTGTATAATAGTTCATTAAAGTTTAATGTGTATACGTAATGTGTATAGTGTGCCGTATGCGGTACTCTAGGTCAAGCAACAATTTACTCTAATATAAAGAATTTGTAAAGAGGAACGTGGCTGTTTTAATGTAGGAAAAAAGAAGACATGTCACTGTCACTTGTCTGTTCTTGCTTGACCAAATCTATAAGTGATGCAAGCAGTGAACTATCCAAGTGAACACTGCTTTTACAATCAACAAGGAATTAATCAGAAAAATGGTCGTTAGAAAGCAGAAGAGCTGCCTCACTTTACTGGAACATTGGTGGAATCAGATGACAGTAACTGTTTGTAGCATTTTCAAGTTATTTGCTCACTCTTGCATGAAATATCACCTGCATAAAATATAGGCCAGCTAGTTTTTCCCATTAATTTAACATTCTGCTTCTTGTTAAATGGACTCACTTCTTACACAAGATTCCCAAATGTGACCTGACTTCTTACATAAGATTCCCAAATGTGACCTGATGTAAAAAATATTGCTCCCATATTCTCATAAATGCCCCTCGGCATGTGCAAAGTAGGTGGATGTCCGTAAAGCTTCGATGTGACAGGACGGTCTAAAGATTGCATTCTGGGGTTGAATGTGTGCTTTGCCTCTAGTGATGTTCACTACATAGGAAGAAGAACTGTTTTTGTTTGTCTCTCAGAGATTTTATTGCATGTTTTAGCAATAAAATTAACTTTCATTTTTCCCAGCCGTTTTGCTATTGCCCACCGGGCTATTGTAAATTGTTTTCCTGAAACTAATTTACAGTTGGAGTTGATTTATGAATCAGTGATCTTCTCAATATCACGTCTTACGAAAGGGCTGCTCAGTCATCTCCATTCCTTTCCTGGCTTTAAAGGAATATTTGAGCTCTTTTAAAATTGGGTTTTCTGTAAAGGTTCAGAATATGTTGCTTGTAGATAGTACTTTATGTGACCTCGGATTGGAAAAATGAGTTACAACGAACAGACCAATGGCAATATCACTGGGCTGGGACTGCTGGAATCGCAAAATAGCAAGAAACTATTCAGTCTTTCACTTGGATTCACACTAAATGGCACATTTGCATGAACACTCATTGAAATTTAGTGCAAACTTATTTAAACCCATTCCAATGCACTTAGGACCCTCTCAAATACAACTACGCCCATTTTCATGAGCTAACACACATATCTCGAAGGGAAAATGAAGCACTTGCTCTGGAATTATGGAAACAATGTTGAGAAGGTTTGCAGATGGGTTCCTGATGCCTGGAGTGACTTTGGAACATGTTCAAGAAACTTATGTGCCATATACGATCTCAAATGTTACAAAATTATGTCATACAAGCACAAGGTCTTGTGACTGCCAGTGTTTCAAGATATTTTAGAAAGTACTTGGTGGATGAAGCTTGGATTGGGGGAGCCAGTTGAGTTGGTTCCGGCATCTGGTAAAGATGTCCCCTTGGATGCCTCCCTATTGTGTTCTGGGCACATCCAACAGGAACGATACCCTGTGCAAGACCCAAGACAAATTGTAGAGATGTCTCTTGGCTAGCCTTTCAAGCTAACTTTATTGTATGAAACTATATTATATAAATGCCACTCAATTTGGTGTTACTTGGGTATTCCAACAGGAAATACTATTTTCTTGCTTGAAATGCCTGAGACTTCAGCAGAAACTCTTATTTGCTCTTGAATATAGCCATAAATTTAATGTATAACAATGTATTCTGAATAATCCTGGTGTCAAATGGTGATTGTATGTTCTAAAACTTTTAGACTAGAGGTATTTTTGTTGTTAGTTACAACAATCCACTTTGGCTTTGGCCCTCCTTGCACTGACCATCCATCCATTCATCCCTCCATTCATCCATCCATCCATCCATCCATCCACTATCTTTCCCCACTAATTTCTTTTTGGGTCGTGGGGGGGTCACTGGTGTCCGTGTCCAGCAATCACTGCGCGAGAGGCGGGGTACACCCTGGGCAGGTTGCACGTCTATCACAGGGAGACATAGAGACAAAGTCTCCGGACGGGATTTGAACCAGGGCAACCTGCTTGCTGAGAGGCGGCAGCTCCGCCAGCTGTTCCACCGTGTTGCCAAATGTTCTTCCATGGCCTGGGACTGATCCTGGATCAGATGTGACACACACCCGGTGTTCTACTGCTTCACTAGAGAGGCGATTTCCACCGACTGTTATTTTGTCAGTTTGGTCTGGGAATTTTTTTTTTTTTCAGAAACAGAATTTATTGTCACCATATAGAACATTAAAGGATAAAAGTTTAGAACTCAGTGCAAAACATTAAAAAAGTAAACGAATTGTTGCATAAGGTGCCTATTGAAAATAATATACTGTAATTGCACTCTTGAGGCAGAAAATCATCTGACTTAATTATACTAGTGGGATTATTTTAGAAACTATTATTGGCTCATATTTACGAGGAAAAGTTTTCAAGTTTGTTTGCACTAGATTTGGTGCAATTGAGGTGCCTCCTAGAAATCAGCAGACCAGATTGATTGGGAATAAGGTTTGGACTGTCCTTGCTCTGGTTATGCAGTGAGAGTTGCATGTGTATAATTCTCCACACTGATGTAGAAATCTGCCCAAATAAATTTAAATATACCATTTACTATGGACAACCCAGTCTTTCTTAGCAATTTGTGTTAAGGAGTCACACAAACAGTTTGTTGGAACAATGGGTTTGATTGATTAAGGACATGCTCCTGAGTACAGGTTTAAAATACCAAAGTCTTTTGTCTTTAGTCTTTACTTCTTTGATAGTTTGTGTTATTGATATAAAAAAAAGGGTCATAAGTTGAAACTTTTCCATACAAATGTGCTTTCAACTGAACCAAACAGCCAAACATCAATTACCGGCTAATGACTGTGACCAGTTAGCTGAAAGTATTGTGGTAGTTCAGAGCCTCGCGGTCAGGTTGAGTCCATTTATCTTTATACGCAAGTGAAAATAATCCCCAGCTGCTTTAGACTTGAAGCTCTAAATACCAAAACAAATTTGTTTTAAACTGAACACGGAGCCTTACCTCTTAGTTAATGGAAGGAAAATGGTGTGATAAATCAGCCATGATGTAAACAGCCTCACTGTAACAATCCAACTTCGGCCTTTTAGTGACAACAGCTGCTGGATGCTTCTGGTAGTTCAAGGTAACAGGGCTTTAATACGATCTAATAGGAGTAGGGAACGCAGAGCGTCAAAGAGGGCTACCCCATAAGGACCTTTTAAAGAGCTGCTTTGGTTCTCTTCTCATCAGTCAAACAAGACAATTTGCTAAAGTGCTAATCTCTCTGATAGTGGCTAACCTTTGGGGACGTTCAGGCCAAACCAGACTCTTATAAGAGGTCAAACCAAAGGCCTTGGGGCATAAGTTATAGTGTGTGATTAAACCCAACCGATAAAAACCCTTATCATACGACCCTATGGGCACTGTGAAGAGAGTTCACCTCCCTCAGATGAACCCCTCTAATGATTCTTGCCTTGCGGCCTTAATTAAACCCATTGCCCATTGTCTTGATTAGCCCAACAACTCAGTTTGCCAACCTTGATCTATTGCATGCCTACCTATCTCAGCCAAGCTGTTTGGTCAACACTGTCACGTAGCTTTGTCGTCATTTAGCACGGGGCCAACACTTTGTGTAGGAGGGAGCTTCCATGACTGAGTGTGGGAGATGTTATCATGCCACACTGTGATTAAAATTCTTTAATGAACGTCTCAGCGGCGTCTGAGACGAGTACTCAGTCTGTGTTTCGTCTGAGGCGGTAAGTGTGAACGCTTGTTTTCCACTCAGGTCACTAATCATAGAAACACTCGACTGCTCACTGAAGGGAATACGTTTAAATAAACGTGGCACCGTTTAATGTAGCGTTGGTGATGAACGTATTGTTTTCATCTAAGGTTTTCTCTGGAATTATTGGGGGGCCATTTGACAAAGAATATGTTTTGTTCCTAATAATAGTTTTAAAAATTTGTTACTTGGATTTTACTGTGTGCAGCTTGTCTCAAGGAACATTTTCAGTGCTTCTTGTTACACGTGAAAACAAACTTTACTTTGTACTTTTTGGGCGAGTTTCAGTTTGTTGCAACATTTTTTTGAATAAATGTAATGCATCAAACCAATACAGGTTAATCCCAATGAGCCTCAGGGACTCATTTACAAGAGAGGCCTGATTTCTTAACAAAGAGTGTTGACAACAGTGGACAATAAAGACAACAATAGACAATCAAGATGTGCACAAATTTAAATTAAATGACAAAATATGGAAACAAATGACAGATTTTTGTATTGATTCTATCAACTATGTTTGTCTAGTTAGCAACATTGTTACCAGTCCTGAGGTTTTTAATGTGCAGGTTCTTTCAATGACAAGAACGTCCTTAAATTAGAGCTTTCCATTGTGAAAACACTCATGGTGCGATGTTCAGAGTCAGAGAGTCTTTATTGTCATTCGCACCACATGTGGTACATGTGATGGAACGAGATTATGTACACAGGGTCCCAGTTACATCCAACAATAAAATGCAAAAGAAAAACAGTGATAGCATCTAAGATATAAACTAAGAAAAACATCAACTAAAAATACACTAAGCACTAATGGCATAAAAACATTATGTCGAACAACAATACGAACATGAGTCTGTGTGAGCAGATGAGCACGAATGAACATAGCAACATGAAACAGATCAGCAGCAACATGAAACAGATCAGCAGCCACATGATATTGGATCTGTTCCTTTGCGCTGCTTCAGACAAGTAAAAGTCCGACCCACTTGAGTAGGTCTCTCTTTTAAATGAGTCCTTGGGGCTCAGTGGGATTAACCTGCCTAAATAAAGGTCGAATGAATATCTTGCACCAAAAACATTAAGGTTTACTTCTTTTCTCTATTCAATTCCAGTCCAGAAAAATACATCTCAAAACCACAAACATTCACTTTTCAAATCCCTCAGTGATGGGAAACATTGTCGTACTGCCTGTTATCTTTACAACAAACCAAGATCAAGTGTTAGAGGAAGAAAACTCAAGAAAGAGACAACAAAAGGTTGTTTTTACCCGACACTTCAAATAACTTTTTTTTTTTTTTTTTTTTTACACAAAGATGTTGTAGAAGTTGTTAGCTCTTGGAGCGTGCGTTGGGAATGTATCTGCGCAATTAACAAAGTAGCAGCCATCTTGAATCGGATTGACTCCAGAAGTCAAAAGATGAGCGTGTCATAAACGCCCAGTAGTTCATGAGATATTTTGCTGACAGACACAGTCAGACCTGCCTTTCATGCAAAAATTACACCAGTGGAAGATGGATGACAAGAAAGACACAATTTTTCAAGTTCTTTCAAGTTCAAGGAGGCTCAGATCTGATGACTCTGCTTCCAGATGTGACTGAAAACTCACTAAACATGTAAATACTTTGCTTTGGTGGAGCAGACACAACACAAACACAAATGTGAGCCGGTGCTGTTGTTGACCTCTGACCTTTGCAGTCCATGTCTTGCTGGCACATGGAGGTAATTTTGTGACTTTCCAGGCAGGGCTGTCAGATATTTTTTGACAAGCAGCTGTACTTGTCAGTTGAGCTGTGTTGTTTTTAGCTCAATAATTCATCACCTCATGACAAACACAAGTGTTTTGACAGTAGGGTTTTATTTCCTGCACCAACCTCAGCAAACCTTTTTTTTTATGCTGTCTTCAATTATATGATTATATGAGGCATGAAATGATCCTGAGTGTTACAGACTGGCACCGCTGTGCCACTCTACAGTGTGTGACATGCTTTATTAAAGAAAATCTGCCTTTTTTTTGCTCCGTAAAGTTCGGAAGTTCGGCTCCATCTTCTAAAGCTAATAACTGCTTGATGTGAGTTTCCCGTACGGACATTTAGCTTCTAAATGGACTTCCAGTCAAGCCAAAATGAGTTGGACAACAGTAACATTTGCCAGTTATCAACAGCACTTAGTCTATATCCTGTCACGTGCCTTGCTCAAGGGAATAAAATACTGCTTTACTCAGTGCATTTAGGATACTCTTTCTCCCTTTAGCTGTGATGCTGTACAAGTGAGTAAACACAAGATTTGCACAAATGGGACACGGGCATCCAAAAAGTGGCACACTCCCTTGCACGGCGGTAACGTTTTCACAATACGATCAGATGTGGAAAGTCTGAAAGCATGTAGTTGTAAATCAGTCTTGATGCATTTTTAGCTGGAGGCCTTTGGAGGCTGATTGGTGGGGCAGAAAAAAAACCCACGTCCCACCAGAGCAGGCTGCAGACAGATGGGGTTGTAACATGTCAACATGTGTCCTACATTTGACTCTACTTTGAATGCACCAGGCTACAGGAAGACGTGGTCACATCTTAGTGTGGTACTGATCACATTTTGTGCAGATTCTGTTAAAATTCGACCCCTTTTCCTGCTTCAATCCACATATTCCAGCTGTGGGTTACCTTCAGGCCCCAGGTATCCACACACCCGAGCGGCCTAGCTGCTCAGCGTAATCCGTTTTATTTCGTAAACTCACGGATGAGCAGGAGCCGTTCCCTACTGCGATGGTTCGGGGCGTAAGTGGAGGGAGCGAGGGTTGAATCTCTCAACAACATGGGATCTGCCCTGATTTCGATTTGTCCTATTTGGTCTCACAGCTGTCAGTAACTGAAGATAGAAAGAGACGACCACAGCTGCATGCTTTCCTCATTTAAACAGTGATGATGCTTCCTGTAGCTTTCAGTCATGTTAATGTTAAGAGAAGAAAGAAAACAGACGTTTGGCTTTTTGCTAAATTGATTTTCAGCTCTTTAATTAGTAGGTTTTAGCTCTTGTGATTCCCTCAAAAATCAGCTGTTTAAAGAGGAAACAAATTAAAACCGCTCAGCTTAACCGGATTCAAACTGCAGTGCTCGATGATGGACAGGTATTCCATCCAAGTCCAAACGTTTCTGTACTTGCATGTGGCGCTCTGTATCCACTTCAAGGCTCAGTGGGTTCCCTGGGAGTAAAAGCAGAGCTTTGGGGTCAGAGTGAGATCGGAGGTGGCTGCCGTCCTGCACCTCCTTGTGTTTCCAGCAGGTAACACAAGAGTCACATCTGGTATTACATACTGTACATAACACCTAATTATTCAGTTCTTCCAGAGGTTAGAGGCCGTAACAGCCCAATATTTCATAAAATACAGCAGTTCAGAAAACTCAGTAAGCACAAGAACCTTTAAGAAAACTTGAGCCAAACCAAAATGGCAACACTCCAAAAACCCAGAAATTCTAAAAACAAAGAGCAACACGTTTCAGACAAAGCAGAACTACAGGTGAGCCGTGCTGAGAGTAAAGATTTTATTTTCAACAGCACCTCCTCCTTTGTTCAAAGAAGCTTCTCTTTGGATCAGATCTTCATTTTTGATCAGGTTGCATGAACTTGAGCTGAGGGATCATGTTAACGACACAAACCAACTTTCCTCTGGTAGTCGCCGAGCATCGTCCCCAAACGCAGAGCGCTAACAGAAAACCCCGTTTTTTTCAGTTAACAGAATCTTTCATCAGTGTTTTAAAGATACTCTCATAAACTAATACCATAATTTTCAGCCTATAAGTTGCAGTTTTTTGCATAATTTACATGCCCTGTGACTTACACCAGGGGCCGAGATGGTGTAGAGGCAGGGCAGCCGGCTCAGGACCAGAAGGTCCCGGGTTCGATCCCCGGTCACTGCAT
>JARVGS010000835.1:3518941-3531568 GCA_031762315.1 Hypsolebias antenori | reverse complement strand
GGCGCTCCGAGTTACGGCAAAATCGAGTTGCGAACGGTCCTTAGGTCCGGAACCCATTCGTAAGTCGAGGACTACCTGTATTTATAAAAAAAGCCATACAGCATCTCCACCTTCTACACACATACCATTGTAACATTAGCTGACTCAGAAAGTTATTTAAGGTGGGGCAGTGACTGCAGGTGCAGGTTACTTTCGTGAAGGTGCTTCATCAGTTGGCATCTGTGTAGAGACTGGATAGAGCTGACACTGACATCAGTGTTGGTGAGAAATAAAAAAACAATAACACTTTAATGTTAACTGACTTGTAATTATATAACGGCTAAGAACTTAGTGTGTCACTGACTTGAAGCAGGAGGGGGTTTTGTTTGTCTGCCAGTGAAGAGGACAGGAGGATTGCCAAAGGACCCCCTCAGAGACTGGCTTGTTTCTGATGGCGTGGCAGCCAACTTTACCATTGTTCCTAAAGCAAAAACTTGCTTCTAGTCCAAGCAGAGCTTTAAAAAGACTTGAGTGTAGGAGTGATGTCGGCAAGCCCAGGAACAGCAGAGGACAAAAAGGCAACTGATGTATTCGTCATAGGTGAGGTCTGGAAACAGTGCTTGTGATTATTCTCAACAGATGCTTACAACTGTGAACAATCCACCAGGTTGAAACTCATGGAACCAAACAAGGTGTCCTTGACGTGGAAAAGAATTTGGACTTTTCACCTAACTTTGTCTGGCATGCTCTGTCAGTTTGGGTTATTTTTCAGTCTGCTTTGGCATCTTCAGAGTCATGATGTTCAGAATGCACAATGGTTCTTAGTGGATAAATAGAGATCCGAGATACAAGAAGTTCAAATGCGAGGTACAACGTTGCTGATATATTCAATTCAATTCAAAAATACTTTATTAATCTCAAAGGTAAATTAAGTGTTGTCATAGCTCATCATCCTGGTTACAATAAAGAGTTGTAAGACGCTCCTCGTAACCACGGACAGACAGCTGAAGGTTCCGGGGGATGATCCTGGTCCTCCCGTTGTCACGAGCCAGGTTTCCCAGGAGCTCGGCGGTCAGGTACTCGCACACTGCCGCCAGGTTGATGGGAATTCATCCATGGCGCCTCCTTTTCAACTCATTTGGGATTTGGGGCTGTAATTGAGCTTTTGAGATGTTAATCCGCTGCTCCTGGTTGTTAAAAAAACACCTTGTTGCCATGGTTACGCATCATAACATACACCCAAAAGTAAAAAAAGTTTCACTTTTCATCACATCAAAAATGAATGTCCACAAATGAAGAATAACGTGAGACAGACGTAGCAAAAACTGTAATAACAGCTTCATTGTTGTTTTAGTTTCTAGTGTTTGAAATTTAACACTGCTTGATTTTTTTTTTTTTTTCTTCTCAGGAATGAGAAAACCAGTTCAACACGGTTTGGTTCAACATGAATGAACCAAAAACAAATTTTAAAAATCTTCACTTAAAGATTTTTTGTAATATTTTTCACCAAAACTGGGTGTACTTTGTAAATGTGGGAGAAAATGCACCTGAATTTGTTCTTAATAATATCCAGTCAAATTCATTCAACCTTTATTTATACAGGCTAGCCTCGTTGATGAGCATGGCTGAAGTTTTAAGAATAAGCACTGTAGACCTCTAACACTTACTACCATGCATACAAACGAAGCACACAAGGTTTTTAAACTCAATGTAATGTTTTATTTGTTTTAGTTTCATATTGATCTCAGTTCGAAAGTTTATAAATTGGAATGTGCAACCTTAATAGAGAAAAACAGGCTCCTTGCTACCAGCATTGGAGTTTTTTTTTCTATTTAATTCATGATTTAAAGAAAGGAAAACATGCAGTGTCTGCATCAGATAGCAAATATAGATTTCATTTTGTTCATGACTTCTTTCCTTTCCCATCCCATTCATCAGTGTGGCATTATACAATGGCCAGCACATAATGGGGAATAAATTAAAAGATATATATACATATGGTAGATGCGAGCCATTTGTTTAGCATGTGACTTAGTGATCGGGTAAGTGGAACCAGTGTAGAAATCAATACGCCAATTTGTCTAAAATTAGAGACCCCGAATGCTAATGAAAAAGTTTGCTGGCATGGATTTTTAATTATTTTAAATTATCTACATTTTCTTCCATGTTTGTGTTTGAGATTCCTTTGACGCATGATGATTTTTTTTTTTTTTCAAAGAAACGGCACAACCAGGGTTTCATTTACGATGTGAACTGGGGTATTCTTTTCCACGACTTCTTAGACAGCGTTGACAAAGATTCAACACTTTGTCTGAAAACATAACTCTGACATCTTCTAGGCTGTGATTTATGGGCTTAACTATTGGAATATGATTGACAATCAGAGGAAACATTGAGTAATTTGTCAACTTCTTTTTTTTTTCCTGGTTGTTTTTGCTCATTTTCTTCATGACACTATATACAGTAATTACAAAGCACAAAAAGCCTGGTGAGTAAGGGTGCAGAAGAAGAGTGAATAAGATGTTCAGCCTTTTTCCATGATTGCAATCATGGCAGTGAATGAAAGAATACACTCTCACCTTGTTGATTATCAGTACCTTTCTTTTCATGTTACAGGTCATGTCAAACTGTATTGATGTATTTCTCTATATTCTATAATAGATGGGACTGCTATACGATCAACAAAAAATACAAGAAAGACCCAAACTGACATTTGATTGTGAGATTTTCAGCATCCTATAAAGCTTTGAATCTAATACATTTTAGTAAACATGTAGCAGCATGACAAGAGAAAAAAAAACATTTATTCTGAAACTACACAGCCAAATGTACAGGATGTGTTTAAATGTTGACCTTGACCATAGTCAGGACATTAACATGGTTCACAAACACTTTAAGAATCAGATTTAAGATGGATGATAATCCAACAGGGCATCACCGTGGTGCAGTTGGTAGAGCTGGCGCCTCTCAGCGAGAAGGTTGCCGGTTCAAATTCAAGCTGGGGACCTTTCTGGATGGCATGATCTCGCCGTGATGCGTGAATTTTCTCCGGGTACTCCAGTTTCCTCCCACAGATCAAAAACATGCATGTTAGGCTGATTGGTGACCCTAAATTGTCCCTATGTGTAAGTGAGAGAGCAGTGTTTCCCCTAGGTTGCTTGTCTTGACAAGGCACTCATCTCTTCAGTGGTTGTTGATGGGGTGGACTCGTCTGTGTTGTGCCAACAGTTGTCAACCAGGGTAGGTGTGTGTGTGTGAAGGAAACAGCTCAGCGTGATGGAAATGAGAGTGTAACCTCTGTACCATCTTAGTTTCCATGTCTGTATTGCGCATGGCTAGCTTAGCGCTATGTCAGTGCTGGCAGTTGTCAATGGGGAGGACAGTTCAGTAGGCAGGGCGTTAGGTTCTGTTGACAGGGTGGAGTGCCCTTCTTTTGTAATGGAAGTGGAAACACTGGAGAGTGAATGGTTGTTTGTCTCTATGTCCCTGTGATAGAGTGGAGACTTGTCCAGGGTATCCCCCGCCTCTCGCACAGTGATGGCTGGATATGGGCACCAGTGACCCCTGCGACCTGAAAAGGAAGTAGTGAGTAAAGATAATGGATGGATGGATGGATGGCCCAACAATGATCTCCATCTCTTACTGCCCATCTGTAGTCTGGTTGCTGAGCCGACAGGTCCAAAAGAGAAACAGACCTCCTTCTCCTTAGTGACACTCTGCAGCTCCTCCTGGGAGATCCTGGCTTCCCAGGCTAGAGAAGATGCACAGCCCCTCTAGTGAGCTCTGGGTCTGCCCAGGGGTCTCTACAAGTGGGACCTTCCCAGAAATCCTCCAAATGGAGGCACCCTAATCAGGTGCCCGAACCACCTCAACAAGTTCTAATGGAAAGGCTCTAATTTGAGCTTTCACCAGATGGCGGAGCTCCTCAACATATCTCTAAGCCTGAACCCAGCCACCCAATAAAGGATGATTATTTCAGCTGCTTGTTTCCAGGATCTCAGATCATGATGTCATGGTCCAGACATCATGACCACAGGTGAAAGTTAGAAAGTACACAGACGAGTAAATTGAGAGCTTTGCCATTTTGACTCAAATCTTTCTTAAACACGACTGACGGAAGCAATGCCATCATTACTGAGGATGAGGTTCCAATCCATCTCCTGCTCCATCCTACCATCATTCAAGAACAAGACATGCAGATGATAAAACTCTGTGATTTCATTTACAGGTGCAGTAGTTCAGAGCTGGAAGGGAAAATGGACAAGGTGAGTATCTTTGTACTTCCTTCAATTTTACAGCAATGGTTGCGTCTTAGAAAGTAGTCCTTTCTTACTGATATTGTATCTTGTAGATGGAGCCAGAAATGAGGCAGAGATGAGGTCCTAGGTTTTTGTAGGTGAGATGAGGATACAGAGAAGGTGAGTATCAGAGGAGAGGAGCAGGTTGTATATGGCGGAACACTGATGGTTCAAGTAGTTGTTTGATTGTTTGAAGGAGCAAGGGGGTCGGGAGACTCGAAGATGCAGGACTTGGAAGTCACTGAAAAAAAAAATCACAAAAGTTTACTGTTTGGAAACAACTGTTTTTTATTGTTTGAGCACAGATTCAGTCAGCGGTCCATTAATTACCAGTAGGTAAGATATTGTCTGAGCACTGGGAGAACCTCTGGCAGGAGCTTATGTACTCAGCAGAGTAGCTCTTCTCAATCTGGAGCAGGTGTGGAGTAGTGACTGAATTATGATGAGTTGCAGTTGTAGAGAAGAGTGAGTGTTGCTGGAAACCTAGGAATCCTACAGTTGACTAAGTTGTCTAAGCTAACTTTGGTTGAAACCCTTCCTTGTTTGGTGCACATCCTGACGTAACACAAAACTCATACAATACATTCAATGGTTTTTAAAATTTCAGTCTCAGGGTAGCTCATTGACTTGTGGCAGTTTAAGACTAGATGGTGACTCAAAACTGCAAGAGATTAAACAAATTATTAGTTGCAGTCTTGTTGACTTTTGTGTATTTGAAAATGTCACAAGCTAGTCTTGCAGCAGCATTTTTTGTGGCTAATTATTGGAAAACCATGTGTGGCTTCCAGAAGTGTGATCCAGGACATGCACATTATTTTGTGCACATTTCTAACCACAGTCTGCATCTTTGGCAACACTGCAAGTCTTATTACTCTTTTTCCATGTTTTCACTGTTCAGATTCAAAATGTTTACTGGTCATTCACATTGTATTTTAAATATCACCACCGACTAACGGTACCATGCTGCTAACAATACCATGGTGCTAACAGAACCACACCGCTAACAATACTATGGTATACCATGGTGCTAACAGAACCATGCTGCTAACAGTATCACACTGCTAACAGTACCACACTGCTAACAATACCATGGTGCTAACAGAACCACAATGCTAACACTACTATGGTGTTAACAGTACCATGCTGCTAACGGTATGCTGCTAACAGTACCATGCTGCTAATAGAACCATACTGCTAACAATACCATGCTGCTAACAGAACCACACCGCTAACAGTACCATGCTGCTAACAGTACCATGCTGCTAACAGTACCACACTGCTAACAGTACCATACTGCTAACAATACCATGGTGCTAACAGAACCACACCGCTAGCAATACCATGCTGCTAACAGTACCACACTGCTAACAGTACCACACTGCTAAAAATACCATGGTGCTAACAGAACCACGCTGCTAACAGTACCACACTGCTAACAGTACCACACTGCTAACAATACCATGGTGCTAACAGAACCACACCGCTAACAATACTATGGTGTTAACAGTACCATGCTGCTAACGGGACCATGTTGCTAAGGGAACTTTACTGCCCACAGAACCACTTTGCTAATATGACCATTCTGCAGTAAATGTATTTCTTTTTCACTTTTGGCGCCTTGTTTTTGTATTTTTGTTGCGTGCTTTAGCATTTCTTGGTTCTCTTAATTTTTTTTTTTTTTTTGGTGAGTTGAGACTGTTCTGCTCGTCCTGAGCAAGTCATTGCATTGTTGACCTTGTGTTGATCTGCATATGACGATAAACCTAAACCTTATCCGACACCAGGGTGAACTCTTTATGGCCGTGAAGTTGTTACGACTCGGGGAACCCAGAGTTGTACAAGACAAGACTCTGGGAATACAAAAGGTAACAGTGTTTATTATTTACACTGAGAAACTGTGCAGTTATTCCTCTGGAGCTCCTGGGGAGGAAGGAGATGATCAGACGTATTTGGCAGAGTGGATTGGGTGAGATTAAAAATTTGCTGAGTGTCTTTTCTTATAGGTTGGATGAGGTGCGAGGGCATGGATCCAGATCCAAGGGAAGAGCTCCAGGGATGAGAAGCCAGCGTTATCGGGCAGGACCGAGGAGGCAGGCAACTGGTGGAAGGTAACGCATAAGGAGAACTAAGACAGCAACAAGAGGAGCCAGGACTGGACTGGGAAAGACCAAGGCAGGACCAAAGAGAACCAGGACTGAACCAGGACCAATGAGACTGGATAACTAGAGACAAAAGAGATCAGGTAAGTAAATTTACCAGCAGTAAATATACGGGCCGGAGGCACAAATACCACTGAAGGCTAATGCTCCAGCAAAGAGTAGCACTGGACTGCAGCCTTATGTAGTGCAGGTCCTCATAAGGGGGATGGCCGACAACTGGTGGCAATTAGCAGCAATCTTGGAACGAGGAGCTAAAGTCAGTGGTACCCTTACAAAAGTAACATCCTTCGCCTATAAAGTACAAATCCCAAACACATCGTGTTATAGGAAAATACTCATAATGTGTTTTTAATAATGTGGACAACATGGCACAGGGGGATAAAATATATAACCCACAGGGCTCCAGGTACACAAACAGCATTTAATAGTTGAGTAAATTCAATTCATTATTGATTTGGTCTTTCCGTGCAATTTAATGATATCAAGAAAAAAAAAAAACTATTTAATATTGTCAGAACTCTGCTCCACAACCATCCGGCGTAGCCTGAGATTCTGTCCAATATTCTCTTTCTGTGGCTCTCCTCATTTCCAAACGATGTTTGCAGGTGGGATTTGATTTACTTCGACTGGCAACAGAAAGACGCTGAAGAGAAAGACGGTTATGCCTTATTGCACTTTTCTATTTTCAAACAGCTCTCCCAGCTGTTATTGCCTTCTTGAGGCCATTTTTCTTTTCTTTTTGCTTTTGTGTTGTTGTTTTGTGTGTGTGTCTGTTAGCTAAGAGTATTACCTAAAAAGTTTCTAATGGTAGTTGTTACAAGATTCTTGGATATCTCTATGCACCATAGAAAGAGTGAACCAGATGATGGACAGAAGACTTAAAACAGAATAATTTAACCTAACCTGTTCAGTATTTTACCAGTCAGCCCGCCACCCTCACCTGTCCCCCATCAACATTCATCCCAGGTGTTCCCACTTTCAGTCACACTCAGTTTTGTCTTCATACGGTTCCTGGTGTCCACCTCACCAGTAGGACACTAACGAGGGACCAATCACAAACACCTGGGGAAGGACAACGAGGGACAGAGGCAGGAGCTGGAGCTGATTACATGGGGGACGAACACTGAGGAAGGCAAGCACAGGTACATAAACACAAAAGACACCCACATCCTCTCACAACCGAACCAACAGTCACGGTAACAACTTCCATTTTAGTGTGTGACTTCATCTAGGCATATGAAAAATTGGGTTGCTAAGTCAAAATCCAAGATGGCCAACACCACATATATACAGTATGTAAACTGACCACAACTATCATTTGAGAAAACTATGCTTTCTAGATGTTACACTGTTAAAAGTTTCTTCGAATGATTGGGATAGCTCTTGGGGTGGCCAAAGATTAATCGGGGGCATCATTGGCTATCCCTGACTTCGCCATTGCGCCTGGTCCGGGACAGACTCGCCAGGGTTCGTCACTTTGCGTTGTCTCAGACAAGCAAAAGAAGAACATTATACCTCTGTTCTCTTACAGTGTGACTTCTATCCACGTTCACATCTTGCACCAGAAACATTAAGGCGCATCGCCAGAAAATACACACATCCCCAAAACTACAAACGTTCATTCAAATCCATTAGTGCTGGGGGACATTGTGGTACCACTCTTTTCTCTTTTATATTCCCATCCGGTCTGTTACATGTGAGCTTATAGTCTGATAAAAATGACTACGCTGCAGCAGTGCTGTCTTTTTGCCAAGAAGTATGTTGCTCTTTCCCTCCATTTATCAAGACAGTTTTATGAGCATTGACTCATTCAAGCATTCAGAAAAGAACATAAGGAGCTCGGCGTCTCCATTTCTTTTCTTTGTGTCTCATCTAGTCCTCCGTCCCATCGTACTTCATTTTTGATCACTTCTGTCAGTGTCTTACAAATGACTAAACGCATTATGAATAATACAGTTCCTAACAAATTTGACTTTTTAAAGTTTAAAAAAAAATTATGTGGTTGTGTTTTTTTCTGATAGTATTTTTTTAATAAATGCAAAAGTTCTTTATTAGATTTGACCAGATGAAGAGGCATTTGTCTTTCCCTTTAGACTGTAAATTTGTTCCATTTGTGTCCAGCTGGAAATTCGTTTAAAGGTGGGTCTCATTGTAAATGGGTGGGCCATTGTATTTAACATCCATCCATCTATACAGCCAAGCGAAAGTAGCAAAACGGTCCATTTGTCCTTTTCCCATCCATCCATTTTCTTCCATTTGTTCTGGAGTTGGACAAGTGGCAGCTTGAAGAGGCAGCTGTTTGAGCAGGGAGGTCCAGACATCTCTTTCCACAGCCACCTCTTCCAGCTCTTCTGGGAGGACTCCAAGGTGTTTCAGGCTTGTCAACAGATGAGAGACAGTCTCTCCTATGGTGGCCCTAAGGTGTGAATGAACAACGTTTGAAAAAATGGAATTACATCAAGCGAAACAGGAAGTTTTTGTAGTTTTACGCTGTTACTAAATTAAAAATAAATAAATAAATAAATAAACCTTCCTGTTTGGCTTAATGTAATCCAGTTTTTCCAAATGTAATTCCGCTTTTTTCCCGATATGGTTCCGGTCACTTCCACTTCAGCCACTTCTGCTTTGGCTTAATGTAATTCCGTTTTTTTCAGATGTAATTCCGTTTTGTACTCTCCGCTGTGTCCTAGGTTCTCCCCAGGGTCTGCTCCCAGTTGAACATGCCTGGAAAACCTTCCTAAGGAGGCACCCAGGGGGCACCTTTACCTCAACTGTCCCTCTCAGTGTGGAGGAGAATCAACTCCAAGTCTCTCTCAAATAACTGAACGTACCTCGTCTCTAACAGAGTCCGACTACCTTGCAGAGAACAATAATTTAGACGCTTGTACCTGTGTTCTTGTTCTTTCTACTCAAAGTTGTTGATCATAGGTGAGGGTAGGAACATAAACTGACCGGTAAACGGAGAGCTTCACCGTCATCACTGCAACAGACCGGAGCAGAGCGTGCAGTACTGTGGAAGCTGCACCAGTCAGTATGCCAATCTCACACTATTTTTCTCTCATTCAGGAACAAAAAATAAGATACGTAAACTCCTCCTCCTGAGGCAGCACCTCATTCCCAACCAAAAGAGGACAGTTAACCGTTTTTGTAACATAGCTTGTAAAATACATAGTTTTTTTTTGTGTTGCCCTTGTTGTCTATAGAAGTGATTAAGATTCGGACCCACTAAATAGCACAGCAGTAGGAGAACCATCTGACCTCATCTACTACTAGAGATAAAGCTCCTTTTAGCATTTTGTTTCCTGGGTGGTGATCTATATTTTGTGACTATGGGTAAGGGTGGAATATAGCTGGTCTAGCGAATCGAAAGCTTTCAATTTAAGCCAGACTCTTTATTATTTTTTTACCAAAGCAAGATCAGAGTAACGCCCTTACTACTGTGGGCAATGTCTCAACCCGTCAGTCCATTTCTGCTTTATCCAGCCATCACTTATAAGGACTCCCAGGTACTTGAACTAAAGAGAAAAAGCCCAAGGTTTTACCTTGTTAGGGTAAAAAGCTAAATTTTGCAAATCGTTCCTTTATAAATGACAACAAAACGCAATACGAAACAGTCTTTGTTTCCACCACTGAACAATAAATGCTTAGGTGACGTGTCTTGCCCTGACGTTGTTTGTTCCTCTTGCATCACTTGACGTCAAATCACCCATTCAATGTTCCAGTCGATCTTTGAAGAGGCAAGCGCTGATAGAAACTTGAAATGTATCCCTCGGAGGAGAAGGTATTGACACTGGACCATCAAAGTTTATTTACCTGCTTCGTTAAACAGGCCAGCGTCAGCAGAGACTTTGATATCTCACTCTGCTGGAACATGCCTGACAGCCTGGGAGATCTGTTAGGCTTCTGGTCAGTCAATATCAGAGATGATACAGGACATGCTGTCCTCAGACAGTCTAGTGCCTCTGTAAGAACGTTTTCTTATTTTATAACCAGAGTGATGCATGTATGCATGCGTCGGTGATGATACATGTTCAGATTTACATATTCATGTGTGTATCGGGGAGCGTTTCCAGAGCAGAGCTGAGGTGAGCAACAGCTTGCTGCAGTGCTGTCACCGTGCCAGCATTAGTGTGCATTATTTATCTGCCCGCAGACTGATCCAGAGAAAGACATAACCATGGCAACCGGAGCCATGCGTGGAGAAACGTGGAGCGGCGGTTCCTGGTGTTGACTGGATCTCAGACTTCTTACGATGTGTCGAATCTGACAAAGTGGGTTCTAAACGAGTGATAAATGAACAGCTTTTGAAGCCCTAAGAGCTGGATAAGCCCTCGAGTTATCCAAAGTCGAGGGTTCCTCACTAAGGTTTAAAATGTAACAAAAGTCTGTTTCCTGACAATATTGGTATTAGCTATAGAAAGTTTCAACTGCTGCTCACTGATCTGCACTGGTACCATTTTATAGTGTATTACTACATCACTGACTAATAGTTTTAAAACAATTCAAGGATCACTTTTGCCACGAAACGGTCATTTTGCAAATGCACGTTGCATATTTGCAATGATGGCCGTCTGGTACAAGCCGCTGTGTTCAAAGCGTGTTGGAAAAAAGTAACGGCTTATAGCCCAGAAATCTCTGTACTTTTGTAATCGTTCTGAGTGTGAGTCAGATTTTGCGTTTGAGTGAAGCACTTCATTGACAGACATGGATCCAGACCACTTCTGCACTAACTATGGGTTTATTTTTGTTCTTACAAGGATACTTGAAAATCTCTCGTCTTGTTCTTGAGTAGCACTGCCGACTGTTGTTTTACGTAGGCGACCGCTAAAGCTGTCCTTCAATCGATAGAAAAGAGCAGCTTATTCGTGGCGCTAAAAGGAACAGGATGAGACTATCATTGCTTGTTATGTTAGATCTGCGGGTCGAACTCGATCATCTAAGTTTTCTTTAAGCATCTCAAGGAAAGGAGTCATAATTTCATAGTCTGTTCATAATACAACAGAAAATATGACATCAGTGTTTTAAAACTTAATTACGTATTTAATTCATTGCATCTTTGTATAAGACTCATGAAGATTTACCAAAGATTCATCAAACCCGTACATTCTGATTGTAATTAAAATTAAAACTGATGATAAAAGCTGACTTTGAAATAGGAGGAACTGCTAATGTTTGGACCGTTTACAACTCAGTAAAAGCATTTTTTCTTAATATAGTCCTAGCTTGTGGCCAGCTCTTTTCTCCTATTGTGACAACTGCCAACAAACGTCCATTTGTTCTGTTAAAAGCCCAAAGTGCATTATGAGCGAGTCACCTGCGTGGCCACAAAATGCAAACGAGGAGCGGCACTAAATTATACCTGCAGATCTTTTACTCTTTCTGCTTCACAAGTTGTTTTTGGGGCCGTTTTGTTGAAAGATAAAAAGCCACCCTTTGCAGTTCTACTCTTAGTTGGACCATACCTGCTACAGGCGTAGCCAGCAGGAGAATAAAAGGCACACATTTCTAATTTGTACCAACAGAATAACAGTCTTTGACAACAATCAATAAGAAAAGTGTACATGGGCAGCAAATGACAGTACAATGTAGCTGAGAATTAAAACAAGATTAGGTCTTTACTCACAGTAAAATTTAATCTTTGATCACTGGACAGTTCAGCTTTTAATCACTATACTATACCACACTGTATTATACTATACTCCAATGTACCATACCATCTACAATACCATGCTATACATCATATTATGCTATACCACACTGTACTATGCTATACTCCAATGTACCATATCTACTATACCATGCTATACATCATATTATGCTATCCTACACTGTACAGTACTATGATTTTTTTTTCTTCTTTCAGCTTCTCTCTGCGTTAGGGGTCACCACAGCGAACTAGTCGCACTAGAATTGCGCCACTCAAGGTGGTTGCGTGTTGGGAGTAGCTCTCTTAAATTCATACTGAGATTTTGCTTTTGAAAAATTTAATTACTGTTTTTTTCTGGATGTAAATGGCTTTTTTCGGATGATTACTTCCTCTGGTATCGGATGCTGTGCCGCTGGAAGGATTTTTACTGAAACCTTTTTTTTTTTACGTTTGGACATTTGTTCTGATAAACCAGCCACTAGGGTGCACAAGCCAGTGTATCTCATGTGCCGGTCCCAAGCCCGGGTAAATGGTGAGGGTTGTG
>JARVGS010000835.1:3416397-3436736 GCA_031762315.1 Hypsolebias antenori | reverse complement strand
AAGTTTTTGTCTATCCATTGTGCCGTAAGACTAATCATGCTAACGGGGCTAACACGACGTCCAAATGTCTGTGGTAACACTCGCCCAACATGTCGTGCTATCGGCTATTAGCTTCTTAATGAATCTGGAAATGACAGTTGTAACTCGGCTAACGTTACATCGGAAAAATATCTCTGACTGGGGACGATGTAGCGAGGCTCAATGTAGTCCAAAAATCTTCGGAATCTAAACATCCTCACCAACAAAAAATAAAACTTCCACACAGCCGACATTTTGAATATTACTCTCAGCCGTGAGATCGGTTGATGTCATCGCGTTGCACTGCCGCTGCAGGCAAAAACAGCGCCTTTTATATCAGCGAGTTATTTTAATGGAATGGCCGATGTCCGATATTGAAATTTACCGTTAATATCGGCCGATACTGATACCATGCCGATAAAATCGTGCATCCCTACTTTATTTTTACAGTCCAGTTTCTTCATTAAGTAGTACTCTGAGTTAAAGCTTTATTTTTACAGTCCAGTACTCTCACACTGTGTTTAGGCACAGCTTGGACTAATGAGTGAAGTGGTTCTCTGATCGTAGGGTTGGGGGGTTTTATCCCAGCCCCTGCTGTGTGCCAACATGTCCTTGAGCAAAACACAATACTTCCAACTCTCACTGATGTGCTTATTGGGGAAAGAGTTATAAAAAAGTTCACTATATAGTATATAAAATACTTTAAATGAAAAGTACTGAATGATTGCGGGTATGAACAAGTGAATGAGGTTATCTCAATGTGTTCTGCAGAACTTGTAGAAGTTATAAAACCTTGATGTCAAGTTCTTTGTAGTCCTGTTGACTTTAACACTAGTTTCTTCTGCTGAAAAAGTTTCCTTAGTGTGCTCTCATCTCAGTTTACACATTTATTTATTTATTTATGATATTTAACCTTTATGTTGGTGTAATACTTTTTGTCTTTCTTGAGCAGGTAATAATTGCAGATGAATGCCTCCAAACCCCTCCCCTTTCACATTTCTGTATTAACTATTTCTATTCTTTACAGGTAGTTTCCCTCTAACCATGACTAATACCGACTGTGGGAGCCTTTGCACCGCTGCATGTCTGTGTGGATTACACAAACACTAACAAGTGATTAGTTAGTCCTGCTAACGTGTTCAGTCATGCATGATTAACATGTGGCAGCGTAACAGCAGCAGAATGGCACTGCTTTTCACAGCTTACGCAATGGAGGGCCACTCAAAGGGACCAGAGGGGGTGGGGGTAAGACTAGGTTGGACTTTTTGTTCAGAGAGGTGACCAGTGAACAGTTCCAGATTTGACCCAGGGATTGGTCTTCTTTTTGTCACTATTTATTTCCATCCGCTGAGCAGCCTTGGAATGATTAGGACTTGCTCAACCCCCACATGTAGGCCTCTGTTAAGTGTCAAACCCCACCTGTAGGTCTCTGTTGAGGTTCAAACCCCACCTGTAGGTCTCTGCTGAGGTTCATACCCCCACTTTTTGTTCTTTGTTCAGGTTCAAACCCGCCAACTGTAGGTGTCTGTTGAGGTTCAAACCCCTCACCTGTTCTTTGTTCAGGTTCAAACCCCCAACTGTAGGTTTCTGTTAAGGTTCAAACCCCACCTGTAGGTCTCTGTTGAGGTTCAAACCCCACCTGTAGGTCTCTGTTAAGGTTCAAACCCCACCTGTATGTCTCTGCTGAGGTTCAAACCCCACCTGTAGGTCTCTGTTAAGGTTCAAACCCCACCTGTAGGCCTCTGTTAAGGTTCAAACCCCACCTGTACGTCTCTGTTAAGGTTCAAACCCCACCTGTAGGTCTCTGTTGAGGTTCAAACCCCACCTGTAGGCCTCTGTTAAGGTTCAAACCCCACCTGTAGGTCTCTGCTGAGGTTCATACCCCCACTTTTTGTTCTTTGTTCAGGTTCAAACCCCCAACTATAGGTGTCTGTTGAGGTTCAAACCCCTCACCTGTTGTTCTTTGTTCAGGTTCAAACCCCCAACCGTAGGTCTCTGTTAAGGTTCAAACCCCACCTGTAGGTCTCTGTTGAGGTTCAAACCCTACCTGTAGGTCTCTGTTGAGGTTCAAACCCCACCTGTAGGTCTCTGTTGAGGTTCATACCCCCACTTTTTGCTCTTTGTTCAGGTTCAAATCCCCAACTGTAGGTGTCTGTTGAGATTCATACTCCCACTTGTTGTGCTTTCTTTGTTCAAGTTCAACCCCCCCCCCCCCCAACTGTAGGCCTCTGTTGAGGTTCAAAACCCCCACCTGTAGGTCTCTGTTGAGGTTAAAACCCCTAGGTGTCTGTTGAGGTTCATACCCCCACTTGTTGTTCTATTTTTTTTTTTTTTTGGTCAGGTGTAGGTCTCTGTTGAGGTTCAAACCCCCCAACTGTAGGTGTCTGTTGAGGTTCATACCCCCCACCTGTAGGTGTCTGTTCAGGCTTAAGATTCATGCACCGCTAGTAAACCCAACCTGTAGGTGTCTGAGGTTCATACCCCCCACCTGCAGGTCTCTGTTCAGGCTGCTTGCTTTTCTGTCTTGATCTGGGAGTGGAAAGTGGAATCTCTTCTAAAATAAAAATACAATCAGAACCAAGGGCTGTTGGTTTCTGCAGTGGTCCTGGAAAAGTAACTTGTTTTTTTTTAATTATTATTCTTTCCTGTTTTTCTCATGGGGGCTGAAGTATCTCGGTCTTGTAATCCTGAGGCTGCAGGTTCAAGCCCAGGTTGGGTCAGGGAGGGCCTCTTCTAACAGTATCATGAACCACTAACTGTCACCCATCAAACATGTGATTAGACTGAGCCCCTCACCTAACTGATAACCTAACTTCAACAAACACAACTTCCAATCAAACCCCATCCTCTGGGATCAACACAGTTATTACACTTCATAGGTAACATTGTCATGCCTTGTCCTCCCCCCCTCGTGTCCTCCACCCTTCACCCATCCTCCTTTTTACCACATCCAGGACAGGAAATTCTTCAGAGGATTCTTTACTAAAGTAAGTTATTGCTTTGTGTATCTGAGTGTGTTTCTCACACGTTGGCATCATTTTTAAATTCCCTTCTGTCACACTTCACTCTTTGATCACATCTGAGGGCTGGAAGAAACACACACACACACACACACACACACACATGTTTAACGTGTCTGGAGTAAGACGAGTGCAGTAAAGCATGCGTGTGTGAGCCGGTGTGGTGGCTTGTTTATCCTCTGTGTGTGGTTTTGTATTAACAGCCTTCTCTCCTTTCAGCTCCGCTCATGAACAAACGTGGAACAGTTGGTGTGAATGAATATTTCCTCTCTCGTTAATATTCTGACTAACGGGGTTCATCACGTTACGCTACATCAGAGCACCACACCTCACTCCATCCCTTCTGTCTGTTAAACTCTGACTCCTCCTGCAAGGCACAGCCCTCGGGGAAACAACTCCTTTATCCTCCTTCACCAGCTGCTCTCTCTTTCTTATTTACAGGTGTGTCTTGTGTGTGCGTGTGAGTGAGTGTGTGAAAAGAGGTTAAATGAGTAGGGACCAAAGAGTAATGTGAAGATGGTAATATGTCGTTTACCTTGCTGTGTTGTTGTGTTTGTGTGTTTGCAGGCTGGGAAGAAGCCAGTGCGAGCTGTGCTGTGGGTGTCTGCAGATGGGCTCCGTGTCGTAGACGACAAAACAAAGGTATTAAATTGATCCTCCATGCCATCCTGAGAAACATCAACAAAACAGTAGAACAAGTGAAAGACGAGTTGAATAAAACAGAGTGGAAAAAGCTGCTGAGGTTCAGGTCAGAGGTCCGGTTTGGAAGAATGTTCTCCTGCAGGAGTCCACACAGACCACAGTGACATCTGCTGGAAAACCTGCTTGTTCACCCTCAGCATGCAAAATAAAAATAAATTACTTTGTAATTCCTTAAGTTTTAAGGATAAAATTTTTAATGAAAATTAGAGCCCAACCGAAATATGGATAAGGCCAATAAATATGGCCGATATAGGTGTTTGGGGACATACCGTGTGTCAGCAATAATGGTCCCATTGTCGGCCGATATCAAACAATTCTAATGTTCACCCTCAAAATGCTGGAACCAGCTGTAATTGTGCAATGTATCCAGCAGAGGGAGCATGAAGACTACTTTCAAGTCATGGCGTTCACTTAAGTTTCACGTTGACGTTCAGCACAGACTAAGCAGGGAGCAACACTGTGCTGCGTATTTTGCTGAACAGAGCATGGTATGTTTATTTTAACTGATTTGTAAAATAAGACATAAAAATCAAGAATAATAAATTGTCTTCAGTCCTCCAACCTACTTGTCGTTAGCTATGTGTTTCTCAAGTTAGCAAGCTAACATTAGTGTGGGTCTGCTGTTCTCACAACACGTGACTATGTGAAGCTATATAAATAAAAGTCCTCAGACAAGGCTTGCTTTCTTCATTTTACTGAAGATCTTTTATTTATAAATTAGGGATGCACGATATTGGGTTTTTGGCCGATATGTTAAAACTTATTTGGCTGATAACTGATATTGATATTTTCCCCACTACACTTACTTTCAGAGACTACATAGCTTTCTCTGTTGTGGAATTAAAACACTACATTGTTCTGCTTGGTCTTTGTCAGTTTGGCCTGCTACCAAATGCAGATGCCAAAAAGGGGGCTGAAAATGATGCAACACTTAAACTTTGATTATATTTAATGTCAGATTTCTTGATATTTACTCTCTCTAACACGACAACACTTAAACAGTGCAAATTTGTAAATATTCACGAATCTAAACTCAACAGCACGCGTGCTGTCATAACGCGCTGGCGCTGCAGGCATCCCTGTCACTGGGTTGCCATAGAAAAACAGCGCCTTTTATATCGGTAAGTTATTTTGATGGAATGGCCAATGTCCGATATTTAACTTGGTCGATAATGATGCCATGCCGATAATATTGTGCATCTCTATTATAAATTAGTAAAAAGACGAAAGTCTCCCAAGGCACAAGTGTGTATATGATCTGTTTTCTCCTTTATTTTCTGAATACAGTAACTTGTTTTACCTGAGACAAGATGCCAAAGATTGTTTTGTGGTGAGAGCACTCACTACCTCACGTGCTGCACACACAATATGATGAAGATCAGACGTCTCTGATTAGAATTCAAACCCAAAACCTTTTAACAGGTTTTGGCATGAATTTACTTAAACTAAGTATTATCTGTGAACTTCACCTCATTTATGTAATTTACTCACATGATGAACTTATTACTGTCGTTGAACAAAAGGCAACACAGTGGGACTAATGAAATCAGATTGGCTTAGCTTCATGGTTGCTAACGGCAGCACAAAATAAACAAGCCCTGCTCCACTTGCTGTTTACTTCGACACTTGGGGGTGGACAAAGCTCCAAAATTTTCAGTCAGTATATCTGTTATCTGCAGTCTCCTTCTCCTCCCAATATCTGTATCTTGAACAACTGGGAGATAACGTTAGGGAGGTCAGACTGGGATGGTTTGGACATGTCCAGAGGAGGGACAGTGGTTTGGACATGTCCAGAGGAGGGACAGTGGATATATTGGTAGAAGGATGTTAGAAATGCAGCTGCCACGAAAAAGACAAAGAGGAAGTCCAAAGAGAAGATATATGGAGGACAGAGGGACGCAGAGGACCGAGATGGAGGACAATATCTTGCCGTTGTGAACCCTGAGGAGAGAACAACCAGAAGAAGACGCCATAATGGCCATCTTGAATCAAGTTTTCTCCCAAAAGTAGATCAGTTGTAGACACACACTGAATGATTACTTGTTGGTTGCTTTCGTTCATGTGCTATTTTGCTAACAAACCACCACACTCTCAGCTCAGAGACAAGCTCCCAGGCATGGTGATGGACTTGGAAAATATGTGAAGGGTAACTACTGAGAGCAATTTTCAACTGGTTATGGATATTCCAAACTTTTTGTTGTGCTTATGGTCAAAGATTTCCACTTTGATCTTTGCCATGTCTTAAGGAATCCCACTGTAAACTCTTTTCCCCACTTGACAAACCCGAGACTCCCTGTAAAACAAGTTGGACATCCTCAGTTGCTTCCCTGTCACACCTCTGTCCTCCTGTATTCATTCTTCCTCCCGAGATCAGAGCTCAGTTTTTCAGAGGCTTGACAGATCCAAGATCCTCGGCAGTGATGCTCACTCATCAATCAGGCTTTGGAGTCTCAAATGTAGATTACTTGCAACTTCATAGAGTTGTTGGTCCCCTCCCTGTCTCAGTGGCTTTGATGCACCGTCAGCGTTCCCTCTTCTTCAGTCAGTGACACCCGAAAAAAGATTATCAGGTATTGGAAAGGAGTTGTGGGGATGTTCAGGTTGTGCTTTTGGAAAGATAAGGTATAAATATGAGTAAAAGTATGAAAAAATATTAAATGAGATGAACCACAGTATCCAAACCAGTCCCTCATACCATTCCTGCTTTCAGTGCCTCAAAATAGTATAGGAGACAAAAGTGCTATTTTCAAATTCCTTCCATCTGTACTGGACTCATTGCTCCAACCCATCATTCAGTTGTGTCCCGTAGCCAGAGAGGGAGTTTGCTTAAACTTTCATCTCCATCTTCTACCGCTTATCCATAGTTGGACTGCAGAGGGAACAGGTCTAGAAGAGAAACCCAGGCCTCCCTCTCTGCAGCGACACACCTCAGCTCCTCCTGGTGAACCCTGAGGCGTTCCCAACCAGAGAAGACACACAATACATCGTCTGTGTCAGTCCTGAGACGTCTTCCAGTGGGATGAGCATGGGAGGTACAAAAGGAATCATTCTAATCAGATACATGAACCAGCTCAACTGACTCTTTGGATACAAGGCAGCAGCGACTCTACTTTGAGCTTTCCCTGGATGACGGAGCGCCTTACTGTGTCTTTAAGGCTGAGGCCAGATACACTTGGAAGGAAGCGCATTTGGGCCGCTTGTATCCAGAACCTCGTTCTTCAGTCATGAGCCAAACCTCATGACCACAGGTGAGGGCTGGAACATAGACGGACCAGATCACACATTGATCATCATTGACATCAACATACTTCTATCCATCCATCCATCCATCCATCCATCCATCCATCCATCTTTCCATCCATCCATCCATCCATCCATCCATCCATCCATCCATCCATCCATCCATGTATCCATATCCACTTGTATAAATCAAATCCATCCATCGATTCATCATCCATCCACCTGTCCATCCATCTATATCAGTAATATCCCTTATCCAGTTGTATCACTCAAATCCATCCATCTTTCCATCCATCCATCTGGCCATCCATCCATCCATTCATCCATCCATCTATATCAATAATATCCATCATCCAGTTGTATCAATACAATCCATCCATCCATCCAATTGTATGAGTCACATCCATACATGCATCATCTATCCAGTAAGCCATATTTTACTAAATAAATGCTGATGAATCTCTCATTACTTGTTTACAAAGAATTGTGATGTTATCTGCAAGGGGGAAACAGCGGCAGCAGCTAGCTGTAGCACTTCCAGCAAAGTCAGGAGAATTTTTGCTGAAATACCCATGCAGTGTGAGAATCACAGAAATATAAAGGTTTATTAAATTGCTTGTGTAAACAAAAATTTAGGATCACAAGTTTTTTTTTATGCTGTAGCAATCCACTTTGGTCCTGGCCCCACTCTGACCAGCCACTAGCTCATCAGTCCAGTTAGAATTCCTTTTTTTTCCCCCACAACTGAGGTCATTCAAAGAGCCATCTACAACAGGATGCATATTAATTTAATTATTTCATTTCAGAACTTGCAATAAATTAATAATCAGAGATCAGCAGCTACGTTGGTTTGTGGTACTTGTACACAACAATGCCCATACCTCAGTCAGTTGTATATACTTTAAGCTACTGTTTGCTGTGCTAGCAGATGAGGGTCATACATCCTGATGCTTGATCTAAGCATCAGGATAAGCGTAACATATGATACATCTAAAGCATGTTCAGAACCTTAATACACCTGTCAGAACATATACATAATATGGTATTGTCTACATATATACAGACTTTCTCTTGTCCCAGCCATGACTTCTGATCTGCTTAAGATAATTTAACTGAATAGCTGTAAAAATGGCAGATTTATCCTAGTTTTTCTCCAAAACAGCTGAATAGTAGCTAAAGAAATGTAGAAAGAAGCTTACATTTCCAAAAGGAAGTGGTGGGAGGTTAATTGTGCCCTCTAACGATGAAAAAGGAAGTCATTAGCACAGTAAAGTTTAAATTATCTAAGAAAATTCTAAAAGTTGCCAAAACAGCTGAATAGTAGCTAAATAAGCAGAAATAAGCTTAAGTTACTAGAAGGAAGCTGGGAGAGCATGATTTTGCTGAATTAGACTGAAAAACATTTAAATTATTGCCAAAAATGTAGAATTAGCTGAAAAAATATGAAATTAGCATAAAACAGCTAAATGCTAGCTGAAATAGTAGAGATAGCTGAAACCTACAGAAAGAAGCTGAAAGAAGCACAACAAGCTGAAATTAGTTGAAATAAGTTTGAAGAAACATAAAAATCTTGAAGTTAGCTCAATCAAACTTACAGGAGCTCACAACAGCTGAAAAAACAGCTGAAATTAGCTGAACTAGATTATTTTTTTGTTTGGTTGTTTTCATTCAGATTATTAGGGATCTTTGTCAGCTACCAATACGCCAAGTTTCAGCTGGTTAACTCTAAAAATGGCAGATTTATCCTAGGTTTTCTATAAAACAGCTGAATAGTAGCTAAAGAAATTTAGAAAAATGCTTAAATTTACAAAACGAAGTGGAGGGTGCTTCATTGTGTCCTCTAATGCCGAAAAAGGCAGAAATTAAATTTGAAATGATCTGAGAAAAGCTGTAGTTTGCAAAAAACAGCTGAATGGTAGCTAAAAGAAGCTTAAATTACTAGAAGGAAGTCAGGAGAGCATGTTTTGCTTAATTGGGCTGAAAAAGTTTAAATGGTTGCAAGAAATGTGGAATAAGCTGGTAAAAGTGAAATTTGCATAAAAACAGCTAAATGCTAGCTGAAATAGCAGAAATAACTGAAGCCTACAGAAATAAGCTGAAGGGAGCACAACAAGCTGAAATTAGTAGAAATAAGTTTGAAGAAGCATAAAAATCTTGAAGTTAGCTGAACGACGCTGAAAGGAGCACAAAACAGCTGAAATTGGCTGAACTAGCTGAACTTTTCCAGAAATGTGTACAAGGAAGCTGAAAGAAGGTGGACCAGAAGAAAATGTGAAAGGAGCTGTAAGAGTTGTACTACACAATATCACGTCCTGAAAGAGCTGGACGTTTGGACACATGAGTCGTTGACATAGCACAAAACCTGTGGCCGTAGTTAGACGCCAAAACACGTACGGAAGAAAACGTGGATCTCAACAGTGTGAACGCCACAATCAGTTCTGTCAGGCCTCTTGGACGTTTCTTGTTTTGGCTGTTTGTTTAAGGTTCCTCGGCTCCCGCTTGGTGTCCGTTCAGGTTTTTGGTCGTGTCATGTGGGTGTGTGAGCGGAGCAGCAGGCTGCCCTCGGTGTGAAGCATTTCTGGGCTCCCCTCCAAGCGTTTTAATCCTCATTTCATTGTGCGCTCAGTCTACCAGCGCTAATGCGGCCGTGCTGTTCGGCGGCCGCTCCTTCACTTTGCGTCTGAGCTGCACGGTGAAGGCGGCCGAGAGGACGGACAGAACACAACCCTGCTGCAGAGTTGTTTTTGAATCAGTGGCTGTGGTCACAGCCTGGAAGAGACGATGAAAAATGGCTGATGGACGAGCTCAAGACCATGGAGGAGAAAAACTCCTTCACGTGTTTTTACCAGAGAGAGGAAGGATCATGTTGGAAACAGAAGATTATTCAACATCCTGTGACAAAAACTGAACAAAAACACTTAAAAAATCATTTCTAAGAAAGAAAATGGAGGATATTTTTAAAATAAATATTACACGAGCTAAAAGCTGATCTCAGAGCACCAATATCTTCATGATGGTGACATTCCTTGAACTTTTAATCAAAATATTACGCGTTCTGTTTGTGCTCAAAGTATGTCTTTGTGTTCTTTATGTACATAGTTGTGGTGATCACTTTGAATCAGGTGGACACCAAAAATAATCACATCTTCATGGCAGTGGGTGATCGCGAGCAATCAGATGTTAAATAGGAGCACTCATTGAGGTTGGTGCACGGGGAGTGAGACGCTACTCCTCCGTCAGAGTGGGGGCACGGTGACACGAGTGGCCTCCTGCAGAGGAGCAGACAAACACACACTGATGCAGGCAGACCTGACATCAGAAGGTAGTGACACCAAACCTTTGAAGCAGAACCCGGCCATGTGACAGCAGTTCAGCACAAAGCGCCTCACACTCACTGATGCAGAACTGGACCCACTGACACACGGGGGGGTGAGTGTTATGTCAGTGTGTAGTTCAGGGCTGTGCTGACAGTTTTTTTTTTTTGTCAGACTAAAGTGGACTGTTGCAGGAGGAAACATCTGAGTTGCTTCATAGATTTAAACTCATACATTTAATATGTTTTCATGAAGTAAATGTACAGAGACTGAGGAAGTAGATAGAAGAAATGGATGGATGGATGGATGGATGGATGGATGGATGGATGGACTGATACAGTTGGATGGATGGATGCTACAGATATGGATGGATGGATGGATGGATGGATGGATGGATGAACTGATACAATTGGATGGATGGATGCTACTGATATGGCTGGGTAGATGGATGAATGGCTGGATGGATGGAATTGATACAATTGGATGGATATATGCTACTGATAAGGATGGATGGATGGATGAACTGATACAATTGGATGGATGCTACTGATATGGATGGATGGATGGATTATGGATGATGGATGGATGGATGGATGCATGGATGGATGGATGGATGGATGGATGGATGAATTGATACAATTGGATGGATGGATGATGGATGGATGGATGAACTGATACAATTGGGTGAATGCTACTGATATGGATGGATGGATGGATGGATGATGGATGGATGGATGGATGCACAGATACAATTGGATGGATGGATGCTACTGATATGGATGGATGGATGGAGGGATGGATGAACTGATACAATTGAATGGATGGATGCTACTGATATGGATGGATGGACGAACTGATACAATTGGATGGATGGACGTTACTGATATGGATGGATGAACTGATACAATTGGATGGATGGATGCTACTGATATGGCTGGATAGATGGATGAATGGATGGATGATGGATGGATGATGGATTGATGGAATTGATACAAATGGATGGATAGATGCTACTGATAAGGATGGATGGATGGATAATGGATGGATGGATGAACTGATACAATTGGATGGATGCTACTGATATGGATGGAGGGATGGATGGATGGATGATGGATGATTGATGGATGGGTGGATGGATGGATGCATGGATTGATGGATGGATGGATGGATGGGTGGATGGATGGATGGATGGATGAACTGATACAATTGGATGGATGGATGATGGATGGATGAACTGATACAATTGGGTGAATGCTACTGCTTTGGATGGATGGATGGATGATGGATGGATGAACAGATACAATTGGATGGATGCTATTGATATGGATGGGTGGATGGAGGGATGGATGAACTGATACAATTGAATGGATGGATGCTACTGATGTGGATGGATGATGGATGGATGGATAGATGGATGGGTGGATGAACAGATACAATTGGATGGATGGATGGATGGAATTGGTACAACTGGATGCATAGATGCTACTGATAAGGATGGATGGATGGATGATGGATGATGGATGGATGATGGATGGATGAACTGATACAACTGGATGGATGGATGCTACTGATATGGATGGATGGATGTATGGATGGATGGGTGGATGGATGAGCACCATCAACTCTGAGTAATAATGTATCCTGCATCTGTCCAGATTCAGACTCTTGTCATGAGCAGGAGGCTCCCTGGACTGTGGATGCACACCGGACTTCCTGCTTTGCGGTAGCTGGATTGAGTCAGCGCCTCTCTGAACCAGCAGAGTTCATCTGTTGCTCCAGAGAGGTCCAGACCTGAGCTGCAGATGATGTTTGACTGGACTGGATCGAAAAACGCATGCATTCCTAATGGGAAGACAAGTGGACCGATAGCAGCGAGGGTTATTAGATTTGATCTCCGGCCAGACACCGAGACAAGTCCTCCTGTAAATTATTAAACAAATATAAATAAAAAATGCCACTTTTCCTTAGTTGCTCATACTTCTTAAGCAGCCAAGTAGGACCAGAGGAAATTTAAAGGAACTTTTTAATTAGGAGAGATGCCTTGGGAGTAGACTTACCACTTTAAATATGAGGTGGTCAAAAAGTGGAGAAAATCTGAATAGAGTCTGGTGGGTGTTCCTTACAAGCAGGTGCATTTGGAGGTAAGTTTCCTTAAATACAGCAGTGCACCACTTAGTGAGGCTGAACATGAGATGTTAATTGGATGGAGAACTAAAGGATCCCATAAAATGAAAGCGCTGTCAGTAGAAAACCCTATTTAGCTAAATACAGTACTTCTTAAAAGCCTGTCATGTTTTTAATGCCTTAATAAACTAACCTGCTTTATACTGATTTAAAGCCTGGAATGAAGTGGTGGGAGCACATCCAGAGATGCTCAACTTTCAGATGTTTCAGCACAAGACGGACTTTATAACATACTAAGGAGATTTCCCTCTGGGTTTGTAGCCCCGCTACACAAAGTGAAGTCCTGGTGAAGATGAACTTTTTAGAAGTTCATATTAACCATCGGTTTACAGAAGAGTACTTTTAGATTAAAGCCCTCTTTGTAGCTTTTCATCTCACCAAATACAGGACAGTAATTTGTTGGTACTCTTTCATGACAATCAAAACAAGTGTACCGCATACTGATTAGACGCTCGTCGACAAACTATTAGACAAAAATCTATAGCAATGGCCTGGACAGGCAAATATCTTATACAGCTTTTGACCTTGAATTGTGACCCTAGTCTTAGCGCTAGGATGATGATGATTGCTCAACATACTGTTCAGTGGTGATACAAATGTGTGTCGAGTTTGGTTAAATCATTTTGGGTGTGTCAGAGATTATGGGAGGGGCAAAAGAATGTTTCCAAAAGCGTTTACTAAGGCCGTCCTGGATTGTCTTTTCTGTATCCAGTTTGAATCTGAATTAGAATAATCTTTATTATGATTGCACCGATATACAACAAGACTATATCCGTACAGTCGTCCAAAAGATGGGCGGAGTGCACGTAGCTGCTTCTATAAAGCGCGGCCTTCTTATTCTTTTCAGAATACTTGTTTTTTTTTTTTTGATAGAAAAAGGGACAAAGCAATGAGGAGAGGATAGTGGCATTACAAAAAAAATATCTTTTCACACCTTGTCCTAACAGGACACGGTTTAAGACATAAAAAACTCTGCCAGCAGCACATTTATGAACATGTTACACATGCACTGTGATGAAGAGAGGGTCCATGAAGCACTACCAGAGAGTCCATTGTCCTGGTAAGATGACGGTCAGCTGGCACAGTCCTGATACACCTTCACAGAAGGGGGGTGGGTTGCGATAGATGACGCTTTTTCTTAATTTACTCATTTCCCAGGAGAAATTGATGTCGGCCTGTTTCGAGGCTAACCAGGGAGTCAGATTAAGAAAATCCACAATTGTTGATTTATTCAGGCAGACTATTTTTCCTTGTCAGCCTTTGAGTCCGTACTGGTACTTCCAAGATCCAAAATGTCCAGATTAGGGTGCATTCTACTGGTCCATGCTTACGAGCCTCTTCAAGGTCGTTTAACGCTGACGAGTCCCCAAACCACAGGCGGCCTGTGATTCAAATTACTTCCAGCTTGTGGTTTTGCTTGTAAATCAGCTGATTTTGAGTCCTCCAAGCACAGACCAACCTTCACATAGGCAGCAGCCTGACCAGGCCAGATTAGCTGTGACTGTCTTCTTTGTATGTTGATAAACCTGGATCCAGACTGTTCCAAAAACAGGAAACCTATCATTAATCCAATTACAGGTAGTCATCGGGCTACGACATATCAAGGTTATGACACATCTCCCTTATTCACGTTACGCGGTTACGTTTGGTTTTACGTCGGTTTTTAAGTCGGTTTTACAACGGTTTTACGACATTAAACGTCATAACATGGTGGTGCAGCGGTGGAGGAATACGTACTGTACGGAGGAGGACGGCGTCGCTAGCATCCCGGTAGGCCATTAGCTCTTCATTAGCTCTTCATTATGGCTCCCAAAACGCAAGGAGGACTCTTCTGATGGCAGTGCATCGAGGAAAAGGAAGGCCATCACCAGTGATGGATATGTTTCTGTTATTAACTACAGCAAACCTCCATCCAAACACCCTCTTAAGGTTCATCTCCAACTTCCCCCTCGCTCAGCGAGTGAAATGTTTGATGAGTGATCAAAATGTTGAAAAGGCAGTCCAGTTTATTATCTAAAATAAATGGATGGATGGATTGTCCTTAGCTGGACAACAGAGAATTGAAGCACCTGAAGGAAGTGGTAACAGAGATTGGAGCAGAACAACACGCAGGACTGAATTCAGCCGAGAAAAGTTCGAGTTGGACAGTATGTGTGTGTGGGGGGGTGTAGGACTGCTCACAATTCAACCTTTATTTGTACAGTTGTTAGACTCACTGAGCCTCAAGGACTCATTTACAAGAGATACCTGTTTTTAATCTGTTTAATTTAACAACCTCCAAAATGCAGGAAATGGCATCTCTTATTCCAAAATTTCTGGGGGAGATTCCTTGTGTTTAGTTTGATTTGTTCCTCGGTGTTTCTGTGAGTCGTTCTCACCTTCAGGTAACCGATCACACCTGCTCCTCGTGTTTATCAGCCTCAGCTGTTACCACTCTCTCATTCCTCCTGAACATTTTCCGCTGGTTCTGCTGCCCACTTCATGTGGACTTCTTGTCACTTTGGTTCCTTCATATATTACTGTCAGCTTTTTGGTTTGAATTTTTGTTTAACAAATTTTCCATTGTCCTGATGCTGCTCAAAAATACAGGTAGATAAATCTAACCAGTGGGAGTCAGGTCCTCTGGACGGATTCTTCTTTGTTGAAACGTTTTGAGTCTTTTGGATAAAAGACAAAACGTTTCAACAAAGAAGAATCCATCCAGAAGACCTGGCTCAACCTGATTAAATCTTCCATTCTTTCACATCCTCGTAAACATCTGCATTATTTACAACAAATCTCGACAGGATCCAAACATTACTTTCAACAAAAATCCTCCAGTGGATCATGAACTACATTGTTAACAGTCAAACACAAGCGATAATTATATTAACATTAATTTAATGGTGCAACAAAAGTTAATAAGCATTGCATCAAGAAGAAATGAAGCCGTGTCCACGATCCGTGCAGTGTGCAGACTAATCTCATCTGCCTGCCTGGGACTGATGTATGTGGAGGAATCAGAGCAGATAAAACCATCTTCTCCCTTGTTAACAGCTTGGTCCACAGCCCACAGTCCCTCCGTGTCCCTCTGCATCTCTGTGGGCGTATTTACTGCATGTATATGAGCGAGTGTGTGTGCACATGACCATGACCAAACGTGTGTGAAATTGAGCATTTGCTTTGAGGGGCCGCATGCGGCCAGTCGTGGTGTACGTAAAGGGTTGTGCTGAGTTTAATTAAATATGAAAGTGCTGATGATTAATTGATGGAAGGTAGAACGTTCCATCACGCTGAGCGAGGGGGGAAGTGGAGATGAACCTTAAGAGGGTGTTTGGATGGAGGTTTGCTGTAGTTAATAACAGAAACATATCCATGTCTCTTGATTGATTTAATCACATTTCAGTCACTAAAAGCAGATTATTGTTTCAGTTTCTCATCTTGGGTCACACCAGCCTTTCATTAAGTCTAATTTTTTGTTGTTCTTTACTCAGCTGCTCCTGATTTTGTACGCTTTAACTCAAAATGGCTCACAGAGAGTCCCACATGTCCTCAGAGACCCTCATCTATAAAAAATGGATCAGCACGAGCTCTTGCTACATCACGCTGGTGAAGAAAGTAACGTTTGAGCACTTTGGGTAGGAAACGCTCTTATTCTAGTCATCTGGAGATGAGATCTAAAGTCAGGTGTGTGTTACCTGCAGCAGCTTCTGTGTTTTTTTTTAATGCTTTAATTGAAATGAATAATCAGGCCAGTGATTATCATGTCATGTTTATTCATTCTCTTGGTAATGTCTTTAACTGAACAGTACAAGCCTCATCCAATGAAACAAGCTCTTAATAAATAAATTAAACCAAAATAAACTAAAGCAACGCTACAAAACAGGAATGTTCGTCATAGAGGGAGAGTAACACGTGTCTAAAAATACAAATGCATATTTAAAACAAGATTTCAAATAAATAAAGACGATATTTTCTTGTCTTGCTTGATGTTTTTAAAAAAAAATGAACACTTTATGAGGTTATAGGTAAAACAGCGAGGCCAGCAGTATACTTTGTGCTTTCAGGAGCACTTTTGTCATCACTTTAAAAGTGTTGTGGGGGAAAGGGTCACACATGCATTTGGAGGCAGGAAGCAGTGCAGGAGGATGAACAGGTCCCAGGCAGGAAGGTCACAGCGTGGAGTCCCGGCAGAGGACGATCTCCATCTCCGTGCGGTACAGCTTCCCGCCGTCAGCCAGAGCCATGATGCTCTTCTTGTAATCCACCAGCCCGATGTGGTCCACGTCCTGCCACAAACCAGACACACACGCTCAGGCTCGCTCAGATTTCTGGCCAGCAGAAGAAAAAAGTGTCCAAACTGAGCAAATCGACGTTACCATTTTCTTCTTGTCACAGAGGTCCTTCAGCAAAGCGTCCAGCTCCTGCTCATCGATGTAACCGTTACCGTCCTGACAGAAGAGACAAAGCAGAAGATCAACGTAAGGTTTTAAAAACTGCCCACCACCGTTCAGGCCAGAGTTTTAAAGTAAACTATTTTTATTCTGAAGGGACGGAGTGACCGCCACTTTGACTGAACTTTGAAAATTAAGTTCTTATGGTCTTGTGCGATACTGGGAGACGCCCTGGTCCTTGAAGTATGTGTCGAGGATCACTCAGATACAACCAAACAAGATTTAGCTCAACATCTGTTAAACAGTTTGAGCCGTTTATGTGTCGGCTGAGGTGGATTAGCCATGGCTGCCATCTTGTTTTTTAAATTTATTATTAGACGTTCTTTCAACTTTATGAGCTTCACTGAAATCTATTCAGTAATTTTAAGAGATATTTTGCTAACAGACAGGTTTGCTAAAAAAATTACCAGTGAAGTTTCAAAGTATGTGTTGAGGATGACGCTCAGCTACTACCACACCTAATTTTAGCTCAATGTCTATTAAACTGAGCGAGTTATAGACATGTTTGTGCTTGATCAAATCAGGTTAACTCCAAAAGTTGTAGATGTAAACTCAGTTCATCCATTTAGTCATGAGATATTTTGCTAACGGTTCAGACATTTTCCTTCAGTGGTGGGTGATCATAAGAGACGAGTCAAGACTTTTGCACAGCATCCTTTAGCTGTTGTACAGTTTTGGCCACATTTTGTGTCATCCTTAAATCCTTCAAGGCTAAATTTGAGGACTCATCCAACTCTGGATGGAGCTGTAGCTTTAAGAGTAAAGCCACTTGAATGAACAAAATTGCAAATATGTGGCACTAAATGTTTGTATTGAGAAAAAAATAATAAATGCAATCATGTCAAAATGTGGCTTCAACGTACAGCTGGGAGTATCCCTCTGTGAGCTGACATGTCAGCCCCGACAAATCCTTACATCCATTAGTTGGATTGCCATGAAATTTTCCCAAGAGGATGAATCCAAACGGCTTGATCCTCTGAGTTTTCCATCCCCCACCACCACCATCGCAAGTTGTAGTTTTATACAGTTATAACAGACTTTCATAGCAAGGATCCTAACTTCAGCGATTCATGCAGAAGAGGCGTTTCACAGAGCAAAACGTCTTTTTTCACCTTGTCATAGAACGTGAAGAGGGAGTCAAATTCCTTAACGGTGAGTCTGATACCCTGCAACAAAACCAGAGGAGTGAAAATTATTAGAAACCAATGCACATTTCTAGAAAGTGCTTTAAAAAGAGAGTGAGAGCCCCAGATCCACAACAGATATTAATCCGTGCAGATTATGATACAAAGTAACTGGGACTGGAGTTGAGTTAATCCACGTCAGTTTCACTAATCCTCTGTTCGCAGCATCATTGTTGATCTCACAGGCCAACACACACACACATGGGAGCGCGCTCGCAGCGAAAACGCTCCAACTGCGCTGCCAACGTTTAACCTTTGACGAAAACTCAAACAATTTGACACAAAATCATCGTCTGAAAGAAATTTTCTTATTTTCTGGTGACGCTCGTTTTCTATAAACACCCAATTCTGCCACAGCGTTGGATACTTGTAGTAAAATGATTAAAGATTGGATTTTTATGAAAACATAAAGAAATATGTGGTTATTAAAGCTTAAGTTAATGTCACTTCTGTGAACGCCTGTCAGATCTGTACCGGCTGAGAGACACTGTAACATCTTATCAGGACTATGGAAACTATCTGGAAGTGTTCATGGACAAATCTCACCGTTTTGTGTCTTTGTTGCTTGCTGTGGTAGATTTTTTTCGATAACTTAAACCGTGCTCTGTTAAGGACACGGTGTGAGAGATCCTTTTTTTTAATACCTCTGTCTCCTTATGTGTCTTCCTTTTTTCTATCTAAGCCCCTGCACACATCCGTCCATCTTTAGGACGGCTGTACGGAACGTCATTTCGCTGTACTTAACTGTGCAATGACAATAATAAAGCTTATTCTGATTCTCATTCTGTTCCAGGCTCACCCTGAATCCAAACAGCATCGCCAAAATAAAATGCTGTGCTGCTGTGAACAGAACAAACTTAAGTTAAAAACACATTTTAAACATTTGGTTTCCCATTAATATCCCCCACAACACATTTACAAATATTAGATGTTCAGTCGTGCATCATTTTCCCATCAGGCTCGTTGATTGATACTGGAGCTGATGGATAAACGCAGCCGTTATCTGAGCCAGGACTCAGCGCTGATGGAGCTGTTTCCCGACGAAGACTGAAGTCAGATGTTTGTAGTTGTCAGCAGCTTTTGTTGTTTAGCAGGGAAAGATTTAATGGACAGTAAAACTGGAATAAATTACTTTTCTACCAAGTCAGACCACTTGATGCTTTTGAAACCAAGCCTGAAGCTGGATAGTGCAGCGTCATATTCTGGGTTTTATTAAAAAATTAAATCTGTGTAAAGTGTCAACACTCTTGTTTTATTCCAAACATATTAGGGGTTTAAAACAGGATTAAACACCATGAGAGTGACGTTTATGTGTTAACTCTTAGTTTAATAAAAGTTCTACATCCCTCTACAGACGGATCTGAGTTTGTTTAGTATTTAAATCATAAAAAAATTAAAGTAAATCGCTCGTAAAAGCCAACACTTTCAACACGAAGGAGTAAGTGGTTTAAGTAAGCAGAAGAATTGTGTTTTTTATAGCAGAGCGGCATCATCATGCTGGAGGAAAAATCTGCACTGAACAACCAGAGTGGGTCAGTGGGAACAGATAAAGATCAACTTGGGGATTAAAGGAGGGATTTTAAAAAGTGTGGAGTTTTCTTTTTTCAAAATGTTCTGCTTTGTAGAGGATGTGAACTGAACTGACCACAAAATGTCACTTCTCTTTAAAAAGAAAAATACATGAAAAGTTCAACTTCGAAGGTTTCAGTCACAGAAGCTCTGTCATCTCGAGCGGCTTCGGATGTTATCAGTCCATTAAACAACCGTTATTAGTTGTTATCATCCCCAAATGTAGCAGTGAGACTGTCCCGCCTACCTCCTAGTAGGTTAAAGGTTTGTTATTATCACTGATAATAGGCAGTGTTGCACAAGGGTAAACCAGGAAGTGCTTTTTTTTTCAGCTTATGTAACCCGTTTCCTAAACCTAACCTTACCTGACCCAGAGGACCAACCCTAAACTTAACCCCCTTACTATTGTGCCTAAGACCCTAAACTTAACCAAGACCCTAAAGCCCCCAGTATACTCCCGCATACGTCCGTCAGGGGTGTGTCCACGCAAAGCTCCATTTTTACGTACGCCAGTGGTGGAGAAAGTACTCAAACACTGTACTTAAGTAAAAGTACAAATAAACAGACAAAGCTGTACTCTAGTAAAAGTAGAAGTACAATATTAATGTTTTTACTTAAGTAAAAGTAAATAAGTACTTGCTTTTAAAAATACTTAAAGTATTAAAGTAAAAGTAC
>JARVGS010000835.1:3329862-3342305 GCA_031762315.1 Hypsolebias antenori | reverse complement strand
TGCTGTTTAATAACCTTACCTAATGGAAGCATATGCAAGGTGAAGAGTACTGGACCAAACACTGAACCCTGAGGAACTCCATGACTAACTTTAATGTAAGAAGAAAATTCATTATCAACATTTACAAATTTGGCTCTATTAGATAAATGTGATTTATACAGTTTTAGAGCTGTTCCTGTAATCCCAATGTCATATTCAAGCCTCTGACAACATGCAAAATGTGGGTGGGAAAGGTGAAGCACCCACACCTGCCTCCACCCTCATTTGCCCCACTCTGGGCCGTTGACCAAGGCCCTTAACCCCCACCATCTGCTCCACTGGGTGCCCTAGAAAGCAGCTCTCTGCTCCACAGAGAGGGCTGTGGTAGCTTGATGGTCTGTGGTTGCATCAGAAAAGGCATTCGGCATAAAAACAATTTTTTTTTTTTAATAACTTCATTTTTTATTTGAGTTAGTTCAATGCGGCGACCCCTGAGGAAATTTGATGTGGCAACCCAATTGTTGAAGGTGACCTGTCTTTTGCTTATATACAATCACACATCAAAATGGAAGTTAGTATCTCGTTTTTTTTCTAAGTTACCCAGAAAACAAGACGGACAGACGGTAGTTTGAAGTCCCCTCTTCGCCCTGTGATGAAGGACCATAATTGTAATTAAATCTATAGCTGATTAGCTTTTGTAGACACCCCGTTTCAAGATGGCCATCACAGCTAATACCTTTGCCAACACAAAAATGGCTACAACTCATCTACATGTACAGATGGTACGCACCATGTAGAATGTGATTTTCAAACCATTTGAACTTTTCATTACAAATCTATTCTTGGTATGGGAAAGCATCGGAGTCATGTTGTTATCACAACTAAAACATTTTGTTCTTATATGAGCAATAATTATTTCCTTAATTTCCAAGGTTTTTTTGCCAAGCGCCTCCATCTGCAAAATTTTCTGTTGACAGAAGGTGAAGTGCCGATTATGGCGTTTCTTTTTTTATTATTATTAAAGATTTAGGAATTAATAGCTGAATCGTTTAGCTTCCCAGGCTTCAGCTCAGTTAGGCTTTTAGCCTTTTTTCAACTTACCTCACCAATCTGCTTTAATGCAGAGTAAGAACTGCTGTTCCCAGCAACAACAACAACAACAACAAAAAAATCCCCCACCATAATAATAATTGTGCACCAAAGAAAATGCACAATAAAAGCAAAGCAAGATGGAGCGATGGTGCAACTTCCATTGTCTTTTGGAGGATCTCAACAGGAGGATGCCCTGCAGGTTAGCTTTATGAGCAAACATTAGTGAGGCATTTCAGAGTGCACCACGTTGTAGTGAGTTATAACAGATTACGCTGCCTGCTGAGCTTCATTCTGTCATTGTATGTGGATATATTTAGAACAATAAAAACACGTTTAACAGCCACATAAAGCAAAAGGTGCAGTTAATATTAGTCAGCAGGATAGCTTTCCCAACAAGAAGGAGAATTTTATGAAACTAGTTGATAAATCCGACACGTTGCCATGACGCCATTGTGCACAATCTACAGGAACTACTTATGGCAATGAAATAAGAAACCAGATGTTAACGAGAACCTCATCTAAACCTTGACATTTACAGAGCACAGAGTTTTGTATCAATGGATAACGCTGTGTGGTCATAAAGTGAGCTATGTTAGGCTGATTGATAAAGAAGTTTTACTGGGTGGTTAATTGTCTCAGAAATTATTGCGATAAACAATAATATTGTTTGAAATTTGACAATAATTAGTAATTGTCAAATTTAAGAAGAAATATTGGTTAATTTTTGTGTGTGGTACCTTTTTTTTTAACCACTCGATGGCAGTATAAAATGGTTTGAACCAAAGGATGGATAGTGAGGGAGTGAGCAGCGTGTCTCTTTAAGAAAAATGGGAAGGAGGCCCCTTAACGTGACATGGGCTGTCTCTTGTTTCTGTTTTTCGGTTCTCAAAATGGCGGGCGCTCAGTGTGGGTTGAGCTTTTTAGCATAGCTAGTATAGCTAGCTATAGCACAGCATAGCATTGAGCATGCATCGGGATCTTTAGCATAACATTTTCCACACAAAGCTTTTAATAATAATAATTTACTTTGTAAAAAACATAAAGTTCTCCGCTTCTTTTTGCAGAGAAAAGCAAATTTTTACACGAAGGCACGGGTGTCAACCGTGAATTTTGGAGCTTCAACAAGACAGTTTTTTTTTTTTTTCCTGAGGTCGGCCTGTTAGCTTAGCTCGTAGCTTAGCTTCTCAGCTTAGCTGCTTTTAATGATCCAAAAGTGCGATTTTGGACGGTTAAAACAGACTTTAAAGAGAAAAGAGAAAGGGAGGGGTCAGAGAGCACTGGAGTTGAGCCTTTTGTCATCCAGTGTCTTCAATAGAAAGAGAGACACGAAGAAACGATAAATGAAAACGAGGTTGATAATTTTCATTTATCATGCAGCCTATGCATCATTACTGATTTAACACTATTTGACAGTTTTTATTGGATACAATTAACACATTTGTGCATGCTTACACCTACACTGCTTTGTCAATAGGAACACAACCGGTCTGGTCTGGGTCAACCAAATTATTTCAACTAAAGGAGCTTAAAAACACCATGTTTGTGTAGGAGGAATCAAAAAACATTTAAAGAAAGCATGTACCGGAAACTGAACTAATCATTCAGAGTCAACAAAAAAATAAAAATGGAAGCAATACTGGCATTCTTTTTAACTTGAACTATCCATCCATCCATTTTCTTTACCCGCTTCTTCCTTTTCGGGTCGCGGGGGTCACTGGTGCCCATATCCAGCTATCACTGTGCAAGAGGCGGGGGACAGGCAAGGTCGCAAGTCCATCCCAGTAACTTGAACTATTCCAAAATCAAACGTCAGGGAAAAAGAAAGCAGCTGCTATCACCAACAACCTTCAAGTGTTGGATCAAGGCTGTTTTGTTAGATGGTGATAACCACAAAGAAACACCAAATTTCCCAAATTCGCTGCGGTTGAACTAGCTGTCCACACAGGAAATAACCTCAGCTGATGACCACTGACATGACAACACAACTTTCCCTATGCTGGAAATATTGAGAGCACTGTCGTGGCATGCTCATGTCCCATAAAGCTGATTTGTGCTCAGAACTGTAGGAATCCTTTTGGTTTCAACAACAAAAGTGTCTCACCTCTAATCAAACTGAGACCAGCCCTTCACGAGAAACTTTGACTGTGCAGCGTTAAATCCTCTTAGTATCTGACCCTAATCCAGAGAGGTGAGGCAGACCGGAGGTGGAAACCAGTAGAAGTCAACGTTGGGACAATGCAAATCAAAGAGCAAAAAACACAAATCTACATGGAGCCTGGCCCAGAGTTAAAGCAGGACACAAGAAACACGCCTCTTATTTCCTGCCACTTGTTTCCTGTTCTTCACCAGGCCAAAGGAGAATAGAGGCTGGAAAATGGAGTGACAAATGTACAGAGTTTCCACTATGGGATGTAAACCTTTACTGGAAAAACAGGGTTTAGCTAAATGATAAGATAAAGTTTCATTCATTCATATTACTTCGTAAATAACGTTTTATAAGTTGACTGTTGCTAACAAACGCACACACTAGTTTAAATATGGAATCATTATAAAAAATTACTATACTTAAAAGTACATGGAGGAGCTTTAATGAGCCTGTTGTTAAAGTAGCACCAGTTGTTTCTGTCGTGTCTGTTTAAAAACAATTAAAAGTTGGACAAAACTCGACACACTTACGAGAATTGTCCTTCAGACAGTCAGGTTCACGTGCAGGGGGTGACAGCTGTGACGCGTGCGTCCCTCACGCGGCTCTGAAGTTGAGGAAATGCTCCAGGTTCTGTCTGCGTTTGATGCCGCCGCCGCACAGGACGGATGAGCCGCGACCTGCTGAGCTCGCGCTCCCCCAACGGTGAGCGCCGGTGACGTCACCACGGAGGTGCGTTGAAGTGTTACTCGGAATATCTACTGTCGCGTCGGACGCTGCGAATAAAAATAAAACACTGGCTCCGTGGGAAAAAAATACATGAAAAACAATCTGAGTAGGTCGATAAAATATTTATTATTGAAGATTTGTTTTCCTGAAGCCAACATAGTGACATCTGATCTAATAAACGTGATGATTTACGAATGCTGTGGAGGATATGAAAACACTCAAATGAGACACATAAACAAATTTACAGTATATATTTTATGTCCTTGAACCAACATGACATATCGCCACTTAAACCAGCTCCTGCTACCATGATGTTTATTTTTGTGTTTTCCATTTTTCCACAATTGAAGCTAAATTAAAAATAAACTGAGCACTTCAGTGACTGTGATGAGGAGACTGCACATGCTGCCTTGAGAATCATAAATATTTGAGACGCTTGTAATCCAAAACTTTTGGGGGGTGTTTATGAAGGAGACATCCAATCCACAGTTGAAACACTGGCTGCCACAGGGTTTATGAATCTAATTAGGTCATCTGATGCTTTTGTGCTGGACCGTATCCGATTACTGACACAAGATGGACAGCATGTAAACACTAACTTGACATTTTTTTAATTATGATATTTTAAAAGTCCAGGTGGGTGACTGGAATTCATCCTAAACACTATACAAACACAACTAAAGACACACAGGTTCTGATATTTCACTGTGGACCCAACAATACACACATTAAAAAAAAATCATTAATCATTATCTCTGTCATGGTTATTTTGTGTAAAAGCACACATTTTGAGATGGGTCAAAAATGCCATCCATCTTTTGCATGGACAATGGCGCCCTCATGTGGCTAAACAAGCAATAACATCTTTTTGAACCCAAACTCAACCTGATGGTGTAATTCAGCTACAGGACTAAATGAAGAACATAAACTGGAGAGAAAACAGCATAAATATCAAAAACCTATGTCACTTTAAGGCATTGGAAAATCAGCTCACAATCCACTAAGGCTTTGATACAAAATTTGATGACAAAACTTAGAAGAACATGCAGGGTAAACAAAATAACATGTTACTTTTTAAATTTCTTTGGCTATTATGTCAACAATATTGTGCATTTAAACCATCACTTTTATTTTGATAATCTGGTAGAACAGAGGTTGTAACGGGCCTCCCTGCCATCAATCACCCAACAGCTTTTTCAGCCAATTATCTGCAGGGCCCCAACTGCTTTGGACTTAATCTGTGAAATGTTTATATCACACACATGCTGCGTTGCCTGGGGAGGAACATGAAATGTGCCTGTAGGAGTACCATCGCAACCAAAGCTCCTTCTAAGTTGGAATAACTTCTTCCCTGTATGGAAAACACTTCTACAGGTAAGCAAAGTTATTTGTTTAGGCAAAATACTACTGATAATAATTGTTAGTGTTTACAGTTAGATTACAATGATAAAGTTTGTAGTCTATTACAGCAGACTCATGATTTTATTTTTTTTTACACATGTGCAGCTGAATGTTGCTCCCAAGCCTTTAAATCTTCAGGAAACTGGTCCTGGGATATGTTCCTTTTCTTTAATAAAGATTCAATCAAGATGTAATATTTTAGCTGGGGTTCTTTTCTATTTTAAACCCTTAAAACTTGTTTTTTTTTTTTTTTTTTTTTGTGCTCCATTCTCTTTTCACTTTCCTGGGCTGCGTAGAAGAATGAGAGGAGGAAAACTGGTGCTTCCTGCAGTGCTGCTGTCTGTAATGAGTTTATTACCACTTCAGATTTCATTTGGACAGCACATGGCTGAGGACTCCTGTACTGTTCAGATTCTTGTCCCTGGACTCAAAGGCACGTTGTTATCCAAGTTTTATTATGAACATTCATATTTGATGGGAATTTAAAAGAAAAAAGTACATTTAACAACAATTTTTTTATTCTTTCTCTGCTAAAGGAGAACCAGGAGACAAAGGTCAAAAAGGAGCACCTGGACGACCAGGGAGAGTTGGTCCTCCAGGAGAGATTGGTATACTTTTGCTCACAAACAACCCCCTTAAAATGTCTTTCTTAAGAATAAACCTAGCATTTGGGAGTTGGGAAAAACACAAAACGAGCAGAGGCACACACTTTCTTAAACTCGGTGGTTGCAGCTAAAACTGGGTCAAAGGTCACATTTCTTTGGCTGATAGTGTGCCGTTACATCAGCAACAGTCCAGCCAGAGATGCTCAGTGTTTACATTGGGGTCTGAGGTTGGAGGAGAGATGATTTGTGGAGTCCAAGTGTTTACGGAAAACTTTAATGAGGAGGGAAGTGTTTCCTGATTTTAATTAACACAACCTCAACAGAAGTAAATGGTGATTTATGTGAAATAATTTAAAGTGTGGTTATTGTTTTCTCTAATTAAGGATGTGAAACTGTAAGAATATTGCTTTTTTTAGTTACCATATTTTTCACCCTATAGGTTGTAGTTTTTTTGCTTAATTTGCAGCCCTGCAACTTATACGCCAAAGCAACGTATTTATGGATTTCCCCCCATATTTATAAACTATTTTTGGCTGAGATGTGACCGTTTTCATTCATTCTGAATTAAAATACTGTATTGAACACTACCATTTTCAGCCACTAGATGGCAGTTGAGCAGTATGGCATATTGTTGTAGCATGTAATGGGTAAAAATGGCTATTAATGACACAATCGGCTTGCCATTACCTCCCACTGTCATCTGCCTGGAGCAACCGTCAAATCAGCTTCATTTTGCTACCCTGTCCCGGCAAAATGCAGCTAATTTAAACATTGAAGTGCATTTATTAAGTAAAATTTCAAATGAGACACACCTTTGCTGTAAAGTCGAGGTAACAAATAATTGTTTTTAGGCGGTTATCTTGTCAAATTCTTGTTAAAATTGTCCCATGCACACTCCCATGGCAGCCATTTGGCAGTCAATTGATTTTTGGCACAACACCGGCCCACATTTCCGGGTTGTCAGGGGTGATGTGTTACAAACGCGACACGTCAGCGGTGACGCATAATAGATGTGACGTATATGGCGAAGCTACGTATTTTTTCACTTTATTAGACATATTTGGATTGATGCAACTTATAGGGCGGTGCAACATTTATGGTGGAAAATATGGTATTTAGCCTTACAATGTACGCTTTCTAGGGCAACCTGGGCTTCATGGACAGAAAGGCATCATGGGACGTCATGGGAAAGTTGGCCCAAGTGGCTTTAAAGGTGATACAATTATCCAAAGATGTACTCTTTCAGGGATGGATGAAGTAAATTTAAAATACCATATGCAGACAATTGATTACATTGTTTTGGTTTTAGGAGTTAAGGGAGACATGGGCGAGCCAGGCCCAAGTGGTCCTAATGGAGAACCAGGTGAGAAACAGTTTTATTCAGTTTGTCAAATATGGTTTCGAGGGACACGCTCAGTGCGTTTAGTGAAAGTTATTTTGCCTTTTTCAGGTGTGCCATGCGAGTGCACATCAATAAGAAAGATGATTGGAGAAATGGACATTCTGGTGTCGCAACTGTCCTCCGAACTGAAATTCATCAAAAATGGTATTGTCCGAGCAATATTTATAAATCTACTGAATTTGTGTGTGCATACAAACATGTTTAAATATCCTATCAGGCTTTCCCATGTTTGTTGTAACGGCTTAGAACTGAAATTGGCGAACATGTCAATAAGAGATTTATAGAAAATTAGGTGCTCATTTTTCAGCCCTGCCCTCCCCTGCAGCTGTTGCTGGCATGAAAGAGACAGAGAGTAAGGTCTATCTGCTGGTGAAGGAAGCGAAGCGCTACGCCGACGCCGAGGTCAACTGTCAGTCGAGGGGAGGGCACCTGGCCATGCCAAAGGACGACGCCGCCAACGCAGCCGTTGCGGGATGTATAACCGACGCAGGCCTGAGCAGAGTTTACATCGGCATTCACGACCTTGACCACGAAGGCGAATTCACCTACGTGGATCGCTCCCCCATGACCACCTTCAGCAAATGGAAAAAAGGGGAGCCCAACAACGCGTATGACGACGAGGACTGTGCTGAGATGGTGGCCTCCGGGGAGTGGACCGATGTGGCGTGCCATCCCACCATGTATTTCATTTGTGAGTTCGACAAAGACGCTATTTGAATTCAGATGAGGAACTTGAGAACGAATCAAAAACGGAATGAAGAAAATGTTTAGTTTGAGCAGCACGGAGGTTTTCTTGCCTTCTCTTAATCTGACAAGCCATTTATTTTCCGTGCTTGCACGATCCTGACAGATGTTGGATTTTTCTTTCTCTAAGTACACCCTTAAGTCTCGTGCTCGGTGATTCATCAAGGTTGTCAACAGCGTGCCAGACAGTGGTATGGAGTTTTTATGTTATGCAAACTATTCTGTAAAAGTGCCATCGACAAACAAGCCGTAGAAGCAGAGTGTTGTAGACTGTGTGGAAAAATGTCCAATTAAAGAACAGACTTTGGTTCCAGCAGAGTGCTTTTAATGAAACAGATAGAATGCATTCTACATTTATATTCATATGATAAGATATGTAGTGACTGTTGTACAATAAACATTGATGGGTACTGTAAAGAATTATGAAAAACTACATTATTTTACATCGCTGAGCTGGTTATTTTAATTTACAGCAGCAGATGTGCTGAACTTGGCAGAATAAGACAGTCTGTGAGAAATCTGTTCTGCAGAGGAACGATCTCTGTTCATATTAAATCCTTTGAACAAAGTCAGTGACTGATCCCAGGGCAGTTTTGACAGAGTCGCTTGTTCTTCTGCTTAAATGTGACATAATATCCTCTAATACGCCCATATGCACTAACTCTCAGGAAAAGTCACTTTTCCGAGAAAATGTATTTGCAAACACAAACCTAACTTAAACAAAAACAAAACACTGGATTATCAATATTACTCTGACGTAGTGCGCAGTAAAGATCGTGAAACGTCTTTTCCACTTGACTGTAAATTAAACTGGAGTTGTAGTCATTTTGGTCAAAGCTTGACGTTTGATGCTGTAATGCAAGATGTCACACTTAGAGTATGTGTTGTAAATGACTCTCAGCTACTACAACATCCAATTTTAGCCCAATATTTGAAAGAATAAATACTGTTTTAACCATTTTTGTGTTTGCCAACTTGATTAGCTGTGGTGGCCATCTTGAATCAGATTGACTCCAAAAGCTACCTAATTGTAGGAGTACATCCAGGGATTAGTTTGTCCGAAGTTAATTAAAATTCATCCAGTGGTTCATAAAATATTTTGCTAACAGACAAATAGGGTTGACTCCAACAGATAATGTTGTATGCATAGATCTCATGCTTTGAATAACACCGGAGCATGTGTTGAGGTACGCTCTGGTACATCCACACTAATTTTTAATGCAATATCAATCACATAGTTTAATTATAGCAATGTATGAATTCTCTAAGACAGGGGTGTCCAAACCTTTTTTTGTATGAGCCAAAACTATCAAGATGAAGGACTCATGGGCCACAAAAATGTGAATTTAATTCAACGTGAGCAATATGTTGGAGAAAGAGCAAAAGTGTACTAATTTGGTGGAGAAAGAGATTCAAATTGTTGTAGACCCAAAATATTAAAAGCTTCATAAACACTAAGCTTATATTTTTTATTAAAAGGGATTTGATTTATTTGATTTGTTGGGTCTATATTTGTTGTTTTTTGTGTTTGGAAAGTTCATTTTAGTCTGTTCTCAGCAACAAAAGTATTAAATGGGTAAGTGTACTTTTTAAAAAGGGGGTTGATCAGCCTTTTGGACCATGGATGGACCAAAAAGGCTGATGGAAGTTCTGAAAAAGCATCCAGCTGTCAACAGATTCATTGATAAAGTTGCTCAACTCGTATGTAGATGATGCCATGTTATATTCATTTAAAAATGTCCAATTTCCCTCTTGATTGTTTTATCAACTGTAATACTTAGACAAGTTTTATGAATCATTATCCAAAAGTCTCCTTTCTGGTAGAAATCAGAAAAGGTTTTTGGTGTTTTGTCCCATGAAGTGAAAATAAAAAGGTTATAATTTTAATATTGCTCATTTTGAGAAGCTTGTTTGTCATCCATTTTGCTTTTATGCCTAAACATTATATAAAAAGGATTACCAACTAATCTGCAGAAAGTCTGCATTGACCTTTTAAGCCTGCTGTCCAAAATGAAACCATTCTTGAGCTGCAAATGAGGGCCGCACAAAATCACACCAAGGGCCGCACATGGCCCTCGGGCCACACTTTGGACACCGATGCTCAAAGATCAGTTGGCTGTGTCAGTCATTTTGATAGCCCCAAAGTTAATGGGTTGTAGATGTACCTCCAATGATTATTTCCTGAGAGCTTAAATATGTCCACATGTCCCTTGTGGTCATGGTATATTTTGCTAACAGAGATGACACTAAATAGCTAATGCCAACATTTTAATTACTAGATCTTGTACATTATGTTAGAGCTCATGATTTGTGATGGAAATTATTCTCCACTACTACCACAAACACATTTAGGTCAATATTTGTAAAACTGACTTATAAGCTGTTTTTATTAAATCAGTTGACTAGGACAGCCTTCTTGAATTGAGTTGACTCTAAAAGATATTTTTTTGTAAATTTCCAATAATTGTTTTCTGTAAGTTTCTTCAGAGTTCATCCGGTGGCGGGCAACTACAATTTGTGTAAAGGTCACTACTAAGTTCATAGCTTGCATTTTTTATACCATTGTATTTATTTGAGCTTATTATTCCTATGGGTATAAAACTTGTGCCTACTGTCTGAAATCTGATGCTGTGCATGAAGCTCGTAAGCTGTTTTACTGCAACGTAACTCTGACAAATCTGCTTTGTGACACAAGTATACCCCATGATCCAAACAAAAGATGGTTTAAAATAGTATTTCACTGCACAAGACAGAGCAAAGTTTGCTGAATGACAAAAAGCCCGAGATTTATGTCTTCATCTTTCAGTTGTGTGGTTAACGGGAGGTGTCAGTTATCGTTTTAGGACCATAATCCCAGCTGAGATGATATTCTATATTGTGGCTCACTAAGAAAAAGAATTTGAATATGCAAGATGTATTCTCACAAATAAAGCACAACACAAATCCCTTAAGAAATGAATAATTAATGCTGAGATGAATTATGCATTTAATTGACCAGGAGTACTCCGCCATAAACCAATTAGTTGCCATTGTGGGTGCAATCTCTTGTTACCTTTGTGGTTATAAACCAGTCTCGACAGCTCTGGTTTAACTAAAAATGACTGAACAAAGTACATTTAAAAACAACAAACACAGACAGCAAATAAAAGCTAAACAAATGAAAGATTAAAAAGATTTTTAAAAGGAAAATTACTCTTTTTATTGTACTCCAAGGTATTGGTTCCTCTACTCGTTGCCATGGAGATGCATGGACAGTTAAGGAATGAACAAAAAAAAAATGTAGGTTAGTAACACAAGAGTTAACAACCACGAAGGCGTCAGATAATTAGTTTCTTGGAGTTACGCCTCTCAAGTGGATGAATTGGTTTACATATCAGATGTTAGCTCCAGTTTCGTCTCCAGTGACTCAGCAAAACTGACCCCGTTACACGTAAGACGTCTGGTTTAGACGGCCTTAAGTGGCTCAAAAATGCCGGGAACACTGAGGAGAATGGACCTGCCTCCAACTAAAACGGTGACCATCTACAGGAACGGAGACGCTTTCTATCCGGGCAAGAAGATAGTCGTGAATCTGCCTCAGGTGTCAACGTTCGACAACTTTTTGACCATTCTGACCAAAAAGGTAGAGGCTCCGTTTGGTGCGGTCCGGAGGCTGTACAGTCCCACGCAGGGCCACAAAGTTCAGCACCTGGACGAGCTAAAACACGGGAGCGCTTATGTTGCAGCCGGAAACGAGCCGTTCAAAACGTTGAAGTAAGTAAAACGCTTTATATCTGTGCAAAGTTTTTTTAGGTACTTTTTATTTGAAGGGAGGCAACTGAAAAGGCTAAGCTACGTGTGTTGATTAGGATACCAATTAAGTCCAGGTGTTCACTGACAGATTTTGTTTTTCGTCTTTTGGAGACCAAACCAAAGTTATTAATTTGCCACATCTTTTAAAACACGTCTTATGAGTTAAAGTAGATGTTTACTAAATATCCTGACTAGAGTCCACTTGTTTAGCTCATATTAGTGATGGGCATGTGAAGCCTCGTGAAGCACTGAGGATTTTCTTACAACTGTGCCGAAAAAGATTCGATGCTTCAGTGTTAGAGACATCTGGTGGATAACAGGAGCCATTGCAACTTCACAAGCACGCCATGACAGTATCAATCCAGTGTCAGCAGTGTGTGTGTGTGTTTATGTAAATGTACTGTATACAGGCAGTCCTCGACTTACGTTCGAGTTCCGTTCTTACGCATCGAACGTAACCCGATCTAAACGTAAGTTGTAATTGATCGCACGTGGCGATCGTTAGTCCGGATTTTGACCGTTAGTCGCGAAAATACATGTAAATGTATGCTAACGC
>JARVGS010000835.1:3255426-3270055 GCA_031762315.1 Hypsolebias antenori | reverse complement strand
GTTCGACTATCCGACGGACCCTCCTCTCCAGAACCCCTGAATAGACCTTACCAGGGAGGCTTAAGAGTGTGATCCCCTGTAGTTGGAACACACTCTACGGTCCCCCTTTTTGAATGGGGGAACCACCACCCCAGTCTGCCAATCCAGGGGAACTGTCCCTGATGTCCACGCAATATTGTAGAGTCGTGTAAGCCAACGCAACCCTACAACATCCAGAGCGTTAAGGAACTCTGGGCAAATCTCATCCACCAGAGGATGAACCAATCCCCTTCCTTGTAGTTCACCAACAATGTCTTCATTAAATATCAAACTGAATTTTCATGCTGTTGTCCTGGAACATGTTAAATCTTCACAGATTTGTAAGTTTGTCATGAACTCTGTGTGTGATGTGTGTGTGTGTGTGTGGTCTCATCTCCTGATCTGATCTCCTGGGAGGTGTGATTCAGTGTGATAATTACATTTTGATGAAAACCACATGGCTGCTAACTCCACCTGAATATCTGAGCAGTGAGAGAAAAGTCTGCAGGAACTGGACCGGTCCGAACCAGAGGATACCTCACTCACACTCACACACACACACACCGACTATCGTTTCAGAAACAAACTGAGATCACTAACAGTGGGTCAGGAGCTGCGTGTCCACCCTAACCGAGTCAGACTTTTAGGCATCAGGATGTGTCCCAGTTTGGCTCAAGCTTCAGCTGCTGGACTTTCATTTAACTTCAGAACCCTTTGATCTACTGAGATCATGGTCCACTCAGGCCCTGACAGGAGCCCAAACCATCAGCTCTGCACCACTGTGCTGACAGCTGGGAGGAGCCATTTGCTGCAGTGCGTTCTGGGTAAACATCTGTCTTTCGGACTGGCCATGTTTTTAGAGAGTAGAGGTCATGACCTTTGACCTGCTGAGGCCTGTAGTGTCTGAGATGGAGCTCATTTCTCTGAGCATTGCACAGTCTGACCTTCAGGGTGAATGTTTTGTAAAGATTATCAGCTGTCTTTAATGAATGAATTAATAATAATAATACAAAGCACTTTAAAAACAACACCGTTGGCCAAACACTAACATTTACTTTATTCATTCAACCTTTATTTCTGCAGGTTAATCTCATTGAGCCTCGAGGACTCATTTACAAGAGAGACCTGGTTTTAACAAAGTGATGACAACAGCGACACTTAGACAATCATGAGAGACGTACAGGTTTTTTAAAACAAGTTAAAATAAGATGTCAAAGTAGCAAAACAGACAGATTATAAGGCAGATGTAGAAAATCAAAAACAGGAACATGTCAGCATTGGTTTTTGCCAGGATTCCAACAGATTGCAGACCCATTTATTTAACTTTACACTTTTTTCCTTGAACTTTTTTGAATTTACCATATCCTGGATAACTGAGAATCTTCACCAGCTATTAATGACTCAGTCAGTTTGCCATAGTCTCCCCAACTTCATTCTGCTCTGCTTGGAACCATCAAAACAGCTGCACCGCCCTGGCAAAATGCAGCTAATTTGACCATTAAAGTGCATTTATTAAGCAAACGTTAGACTGAGACACAACTTTACTATAATTTTGAGCAAACAAATAATTGTTTTTAAGTGTTAATCTAGTTAAATTCTTGTTAAAGTCCTACCGTACACACTCCCGCGGCCGCCATTTGGCAGCCCATTGGTTTTTGGCACAACGCCGGTCCACATTTCCAGGTGTCAGCGGTGATGCGTAACAAACGCAACACGTCAGCGGTGACGCATAATAGATGATGATTTTTCCACTTTATTAGACCAACATTCACTGATGCGACTTATAGGGTGGAGCGACACGTACAGTGGAAAATATGGTATTTTACATGAACAACAGTTGTCTTTATTTAATGGCAGGTTAAGAGCTTTACTGAAGAAATCCTGAAATTAAAAATGTACAAGATTATTTGCTTTGTTCTTCAGTAGCACTGTTCAACATTCTTGAACTAAGCCATTCTAGAAGATTTCTTACAGTTATAGCAGAATAATTCATGTAAAACGTGTTACACCGTCTGTAAAATAATTATTTACTCCAAAGTTTATACTCTTATAAATCCATCTTATCTTATCACCACCAAACTGTTTTTGTATTCCCACTCTGGGGAGTGAGCTGTTTGTGGATTCAGTTGGGTTTGGTGGGCTCCTCAGATTGAAGAAGTCCTTTGGATGAAGGATGAAATGTCTCAGCAACAAAAGAAACCATCCAGATGACCTGAATGAACATTGTTGGATCTAATTTACTCTTTTTATTGTACAAAACCAGAAAAAATTGCTATTTAAAGTAGAACATTTTAGTCCTATTTTGTAGCAAGCCCATGTCTAAGTTGTAAGCTTATTGGAGTTAATATTTATTTAGCCAAAGGCACGTGGAGAGGTTTCTTTTAGACAAGTAAAAATAAACTAATAATAGTAATAATAAAGATTTAACATCATCTTGACATTGATAGACATTTATAAGTATTTGGCACTTTTTTAGCAGGCTAATGTGTAAAGGGTTTAGCTTACTTGTTAGAATAGTTATTGATTAGTGTTAACCAAATGGACAAATAGTCTTTTAGATAAGTCTAAAATAAAAACAAAAAGGTTAGAATGTTAGAATAATGTGCTCATTTTCAAACATATTTATACCATATGTCAATTTTCTAGTCAGCCTAAATTCTTGTTCAAGTAGTGTGAGATGTTGAATTTTTAGGATTTTTCTTTCATTTGTGAAACCCTAATTGTTTAAAAGATTGCCATACAGGAACTTCATCTTTCTTTTTAGCGAAGAAACAAAGTTGTACCACGTCAACTTTTATTGGCTCCAAAATACACTAAGTTTAACAAAACAGTGTTAGCGTATAAGCTAACAGCTTGAAACCTGTTGATTTTTTTGGGTGGGCCTTCACTCGACAGATTTCATGAAAGTGGCATCATAACTTTACTTCTACTCCCAAAATGGCTTTTATGGATCTGCTTTGAGTTTTCAGATCAGGAATTTTAGACATTTAAGGTGCGGAGTAGCTTCAAAGGTCAACTGGCTCACAAATGGAGGTTTTAGTTGAAGCAGGTTTCCTTTCTTCTCCCGGTCATCAAAGTTCATGCTCAGTTATCCAGGTACAAAATCCTTTAGGCTAATGGTCACCTGGACAGTTTCTTTTTTTTTGTGGAAAGACGGTTCGCCCTATATCCAGAGGGCTTCATCAGTCTGAGGAGTCCCAAGTAAACTGTTTTCTCCACTAAGCAGTACGATCCTTTAGTGGACCAACCAGTTTGCTGGACATAAGATGGTTTCTGGCTGTCCTGTCCTCCGTCGACACCTCCCAGGCAGGCAACCACAGCCAAAGTGGTTCAAGACATCAAAGTTCATGCTCAATCATCCAGGTAAAAAATCCAGTAAAGGTCAATCAGGTCGTCTGGACAGTTTTGTTTTTGTGGAAAGATGTTTCTTCCCAACCCTAAGAAGGCCACTGTGTCCCTGTCATCCGCAGGACTGTCACTTAGCATTTAATCTTATATTTCTTGAGCAGTACTTGATTTTTTTTTTCTGTTAAAAATAAAAGTCCTGACTAAAACATCAACGCACTTTGGAGTATTTCATACTGGCGAAAAACGTCTAGTTCCTTCTTTAACGGAGATAAGTCAAGATGTACTGCGGATTGTTTCCTGTTTGAATGTGACTCGAAGTGAAGGTTGGTGAAAACTTGACGTTTGCCTCGCGCACTAGCAGACGACTCCATTTGCGACTCCAGCCTTTCCCTGTGTCAAAACAGTCCGGGGCTCGCCGCGGCTTTGAGTTCAACGAGGTAGGACAAGAGCGTTAATCTGAACAGATTTTCTGCCTGTTGTCCCAGAGGAGGGCTGCTTGGCCTTCGGGGTTCGAATGAAATTGATTCAATTGGAAACGGGCAACAAAGCGAGTGGCGGACGTTCTGAAGATAAACACACAAACGCGCATGCCCCTGAGAAATCAATAGCCTGCTGTTGCCTAAAATAAAGCTTGCGTAAGCAAAAGTGTAAAAATGTAAAGGTAATTAGCTGAAGGCATTAAGTCGATTTAAAGCCTGGTGAGTGTTTTTGTGTGCACCGGTGCACATTTTTTTAATGTAAGTATGTGTGTATTAGCTCAAGCAAACCACAGCCAAGGGTACTATTGTCTCTCACATTCTCTGCTCCTATAGCAAATGATACTGCTTACCTTCAAGCTTCTATACAACAGGGAAGAGGTTTGGAACAGGCAATAAGGGAGCAGGAATGCTTTAATGCAACTGTTGGACCAAAAGTGTAACATAGGATCAAAATGCAACGCAAACAAAAAGCAATTTTCCCTTTTTTTAATTTTTATTTTTACAGAGCCATGGGTTGATTTGAGGGAAGCCGCAGTGGAGTGTTATCCTCCTTGGATGTGATTATTATTGGTGATAAGATATAGGGTTGTCCTCAATGGGCAAACCCCACCAGCTAAGACAAATAAATCTGCTTTAACATATTTACTACATAGGATTGGTTTAAAAAAAATCAACTGAAAGCCTCTTTTGGATGTATGCATGCTGTATTGTTTGAGTTGAACAAATATCTAACCTTTGCGTAACTTATCCATAACTCGTCCCTAGCAGATTCATAACATGTGACAGTGTTTTTGACCTATGCTCAACGTTGGTTTAATGGAACTTATGAGCAGAACTTACGTATAGCATGTTGGACGATCACGTGGCATCAGATATACAAAGGGCAGTTTGCTATACCTTGCACCCCAGTCACAAAGTTCTAGGGTTGTCAGCAATACATCAACAACAGTTTGTGGATACGTCTGATGTAAGTTACTGATAGGTTGAAAATAAGTTACTCATATGTTTGCAATAAGTAATGTGTAGGCCACAATTTCCCAGCTGGTTTTGACACATATCAACTTATAAGTAACTTGCATATGATGTGTGCAAACTAGTGTGTAACTTACCTGTCACATACCCATAACTTATGTCTAACTTAGCAATATGTCGGCATTCGTGGAAAATTGTGTGCATATACAAAATATTTGGCAGGCATTGGCGTACAACAATGTACGCCTTTGTATGTCAGCGTTCTGGAAACTCATTCAAAACTTACACTTAACTTGTGCAACTCACACCAGCATGTTTACTTTTTTTTTTTTATGTACGGTACGTTGGCAAATGCTGATGCTATCACAGTGTGACAGCCTCCTAACTTTGCTTTTGGACAGGACCCTGATTTGTGTCTTCACACCAAAACGGTGGATAGAAAAAGAAATGTGTGATGTTATTATACCATTGCTCAATGTACCAATTAGCAAAGATTGTGTGCTTCGAACAATGTTATTTAGGGTTAATATTCTTCAGTCATGTGAGTCAGATGCTGAAAGTTTTCAAACCATTGATCTAAGACCTCCTTCAGACTGGATAATTACCCAGCTACATGCTGCATGACCTATTACAAAAAAGCTGAGCCACAGCAACCTTGGAAAACCTCCTTCAGTGTGAAAGTGATGACGACAGTCCTGCACTTGGGTTTTTACTGTTTATTCTTTGCATACCTGAGACGCTATTCTGTACAGCTATAATTTATACACCTGCCCCACTGGCCTTAAAAGCATTTGTAATGTGGCGGGGGACACACTGGTGGGGTGGTCTGGGGGTCCTCCCACAGAAAATTTTAAGTTAAGTAGATGGCACAACAAAAATTAGCCTGATCAACAACCCCCACCCACCCTACCTCCCCGGTCGACAACTGCCGGCACCAACGTAGAGTTAAGTTAGCAGTGTGCAATACTGAAGTGTTAGCTAACATGCTACAGATGTAGCACTCCGCTTCTGTCACCCATCCTAACCCACCACCCCAAACAACTGAACCACACTGCTAACAGAACCACACTGCTAGCAGAACCACACTGCTAACAGTATTATGCTACTAACAGTATTATGCCACTAACAGTACCATGGCGCTAACGGGACCATGGCGCTAACAGGACCATGATGCTAAAAGAATGTCACTGCTAACAGAACCAGTCTGCTAACAGTGCCATGCTACTAACAGTGCCATGCTACTAATAGTACCATGCTACTAACAGGACCATGTTGTTTAAAGAATCATACTGCTAACAGTACCATGCTATTAACAGCACCATGGCGCTAACGGGACCATGCTGCTAAACTAATCTCACTGCTAACAGAACCAGTCTGCTAACAGTACCATGCTGTTAACAGAACCAGTCTGCTAATAGTACCATGCTATTAACAGCACCATGGTGCTTACGGGACCATGTTGTTAAAAGAATCTCACTGTTAACAGAGCCAACTGTACCATGCTGCTAACAGGACCATGGTGCTTATGGGACCATGTTGCTAAAAGAATCTCACTGGTAACAGTACCATGCTGCTAACAGTACCATGCTGCTAACGGTACCATGCTGTTAACAGTACCATGGTACTAAGACATGGTACAGACTTCCTTTCCCTTATGTTGAAGTGCATATGACAATAAACCTAAACATAAGTGCCAGCACTAACGTAGCGCTAAGCTAGTGTGCAATTCAGAGGTGTCTCCCCCTTCTCTGCCCATCCTGTCCACAAAAACAGACCAAGCCAAGTGACCGAGAGGAAACACTGCATGCAGTGAGGTGAGTTGTTGTAGGTAACCAGGAAAACACGGAGTGGACTTTTAATGGTTTGAATATTCTCCTACTAATCAAGTGGAATGGATTTGTTCACAAAGAAATCGAAACAGAAGCTGGGTGAAATAATGTTTCATGATAAATGTGGAGGGAGGAGTGCAAACAAATATTTATAAAAGTGAGGGGAACACGCCACCTTCACAAATAATTGATGCAACGCCTATGACCTGCCCAAACAACTTTTCACATTTGGCAGTTCTAAAATGGTAATAAGAGTCATTCTTAGCCATTTTTCTATATTAAGTCTCTTTTATCTTAATATAGAAAAACGGTTAAGAAAAAGTCCCTTTTATCGTTTAAAACTGAGCAAAATGAAGCTTCTTTACGACAAATATGACTAAATCAGCAGCGTGAATAGATGTAAAGAGTTTAAACTATAAAAGTTACTTATAGTATTGTAACATTAAAGAGATAGAACCATAGTTTTATATACCACTCTAATCATAACTTCTTTTTTAAATAATTTTGCAAAGTTTGATCCACAAAAATAAAGAATTATATGAAAAGTCTATTTTGTAACCATTTCTTTCTGTCTTATCGTCACTCTAAGAGATCAAGGTAAGTCCAGCCCTTCACAGCTCAGTGGGTTCAGAACATTTCCTACACATTAACATGCACACACATCAGCGTGCACGTACACACACAAACAAAAGGCTGGGAAGAAAGAAGATAGAAGACAAGGCAAGTGCCAGCTCCAATGCAGCAACCAAGGTTTTCCGGTACAAGGGTCTCATCCCACCAAAAGTCACCTTCAATTGTGGTTAATGGCGCTGTGATCAGAGGGGCCCTGACACTCCGCTGTTGCTTCAGCACCCAAAGGCAACGGAGGGAGTAGACAGTAAGACATTGTAAGGGTTGAGGGAGAAAAACAAGAAGGGAAAAGGAGAGACGGACGTCGGAGAGGAGAGTGGGCAGCAGGACGAGGAGAAGAACAGAGTGGCGGAGGAGGAGAGGAGTGATGGAGGCGACACGAAGGAAAAATAAGGAACAGGATTGTGTGTTTGTGTGTTTGTGTGTGGGTTGAGCAGAAAATGAGGTGAAAAGAGATTGGCAGAGGAGCGTGTGTGTCTGCTGAGAGGAGATGCGTTGAAGGGAACATCAGCGTCCCATCGGGTCTTGTTTCTGCTTCACTCTCCCGTCATTAGCCAGCATCACCGCCGCGGCAATTATCCTCACAACATCGTGTGTACGTGCACATGTGTGCGTGTGTAAATTAATTAGAAATGAGAAAATGAGAGGAAAGGAGGAAGAGGGTGATGATTCTCCTCGTCAAGCGCTCGACTCACAAACAATGCTCGTGCAGATGGTGCGTGCATGGTGTGTTCGGTCACGTTCGTGATTGTTTGACGTGTCCATTTCTTTTTTAGCGTGCGATAGACTGTGGGGCTCACGCTTGGTTTGATCCCACGAGTGGGTACGCTTCACACTTTGTACGTGGCTTTTTGTGACTCAGAATAACTGTGTCTGTGGGCGTGTTTGTTGCGATACTGGTAGTAGTAGTAGAAGTAGTAGCGTTGGCAACCTTGGCGTGTGTTGCCGTAGCGGAACACTAAACCGAGCAGTTTTTTTGTTGCCCCATTGTGGCTAAGTGATTCACCTTTTCTCCTCCAGGTTTTCACCTGGTCACTGGAGCGAGGTGCTGATACAACCTGACACCTGTCTGGTTGGATGCCCTGCAAAAGGCCTCTCGCGTACGCGCCTCCGTTCGAACTCTGTGCACCCATGCATAAACGCACAGTTGCATTAAAGCCACCGTTCCCTCGCATACAAGGGGGAATGTGTATTCCAAGTTTGGAGATAAAGATGAATAAATGTACACAGTGTACAAAGTAGTATACAGTAAAAGCAAAAACAACACACATACACATCTCTTTGCATCCCATTTCTTTCATAGCCTCACAGAACACATGCGATCTTCGATTTAATGTGCTCGCTGTGCCTCGAAAGCTGACAAAACCCTCCTGCGTTCTGTGAAAGAGTCGCCCCGTGATGTGTGCAAATATGTCAGTTTATCTTGTGCTGCTTCCATAAGGCAAGGAGGCGCAGTGATTCACGGCAGCGTGTGCTGTAAGAAGCATTGGAGCTGTTTGAATGCAGGTATTCCTGCCAAGAAAGAACAGTCTTGCTCAACTTTGTGTTTGACAGTATCCAGGTTGTGAAAAGATTTAGGAAAATGATGCACAGCATTAAATACTTTATCATCAAGGGAGATTTGTGTGGGGAGGGTTCTTTATATTTAATGTGCTGCTCAGTCAAAAATGGATTGAGTGAAAACAACTTTAAAAGCTTTTGTGTGGGGATGTGCTCTCTACCCAGCAAATACAGCTAGAGTTGGCACTGAATTATCCAGGTAATGCTAAAAACTAAACAATTAAACCTGAACACTTCCCACTCAGTGGTTGTCTTGGTAGGTGAGAGGTCTGTCACAACCTGTTCTGAGTAGCTCATTGTAAAAAGTGCATTTCATCTTTCTACATCTGCTTGGCCACAAAGCTTTATGCCATCACAGTTAGCCATGCTAATGTTTACAGGTCTACTTTGTTCTACAGTGGTTAATAGCAAGTCCCTGGGGAGTTGCGCCATCCTACAGGGGTATACCACAAGACCCCAAGGGTTTGCTTGGACTTAGGATAGTGGACCTGTAGTTCCCAAGATTGTACTCAATCCTACAGTGGTCAACCAGTAGTAGCTGCAGTTTCACGTGGTCTTACTATGGTTGCCCAGTAGTTCTCAAGGTTTTACTTAGTCTTAAAGTGGTTACAGTAGTCCCCAAGGTTTCGGTCAGACCCACAGTCATTAACCAGTAATACCTGAGGGTTTTCTTGGTCCTACAGTGGTTGACAAGGAGTAGCCATGGGTTTAATCAAGCCTACATTGCTCAACCACAAGTCTCTGAGGGTTTGCGCCATCCTAGATGGGTCGACCACAAGTCCCCAAGGGTTTGCTTGGCTTTAGGATAGAGGAATAGTAGTCTGTAAGGTTTCACTCAATCTTACAGTGGTCAACCAGTAGTACGCACGGTTTTACTTGGTCTTACCATGGTCACCCAGTAGTCCCTAAGGGTTTGCTAAGTGTTACTGTCCTACACATCTGCACCAACTTTGCATACAAGCTAAATAATCAACAACCAAACAGCCACAAGCAAGGTCGAGTAAGTCAAAGCATTCAGATTTGCTTATGAACCACAATGAAGCCTCCCTTTAAAATTCCTTTATCTCTAGCTTACGTACCAAGCTCAAAGCAAAGTGTTGTTGAATACAACCTACAATGTCACAAGAACGGAATACCCAGAGTGAAAGGACTGAAAATGGACAACTCAGCAGGAAGGCAAGTTCAGTGATTTTATTTACAGTGAATAGTGTCACAGGCAATGTCAGGAACGTGGCGGAGCAAGGAGAAGAGTCAGCTCTGAGTTCTGCAGAAATGGTTTAAGCAGTTTGTCTTCTGGTTCTTACTGGTCGGTGAATGGTTGTTGTAGAATGGCTGGTTCCAACAATCCTGTGCAAACGATGAGTCTTCCAGAATGGAACGTAGTCTCTGGTGGGCGAGTGGTTGGAAGGCAAGGAAGACCGCTGAGAACACAAGGAGGTTTCCAGAGTTTCACAAAGAAGTCCAGGAACAGGTAACTCTCAGGAGATTTGCTGGAAACAACAAAATACAACAGGTAAATAATCTTAGGTCACTAGGCTATTAAATGGCTAGGACGAACCATTGGCAAGGTGATGCTCCAGCGCAGAAGAGGTCATCAGATGCCTTTTATACGTTGGGCGTCTCATCTAGGAAATTGTTCTCAGATGTGACAGTTTGGCGCCATCTAGTGACCTCAAAAAATAAGTGAAACTGGAACTCCCACACACATCAATCAGGGCTTCCAAATACAATAAAGAAACAATGTTTCTGACAATTGTGAAGCTCCCAATTTGTGTGCATTGCTATTGGCTATTTTCTTGTCTTCATCTCACCATGAAAACAATGTTTTGCACTTTGCTGCTTGTGATAGAAAATACTCCTACAGTCCTCTACTTTCGCCCTTAAGAATAAGAGTACAGTTGAACTTAAAGGGACCCCGGCTCCAACCAGATGATGTTTACTAGCTACTTGTCAACTGTAATAAATGTAAAAAAATAACTAAACTATTAAAATACCAGCATGTTAATGTGAAAACATTTTTTTACACTACACTTAAGGCTAATTTAAGCTAAATGCTAACATTTTTACTTTTGTCATTAACACCCAAGTTCCACTTAAATGTGTGAGTATGCGAAAATTTGCTTGGCAAAAGACAAAAATGTGAAAATCATAATTTATTTTAGCTCTGCCAGAATGTAAGTTTGATGATTTGGCACGTATTAAAAGCATATCCAACCATCCATTATCTTTACCTGCGTCTTCCTTTTCAGGACACGGGGGTCACTGGTGCCCATGTCCAGCAGCCACTGTGCAAGAGGCAATCTAAAAATGTAGTTTTTAAAAGCACAAACCCATAATAGATTTGTGAGTAGTGACAAACCGTTGTTGTTCCCTGTAACTTCATTATCTTCAGTTATTTGAGTTAACGCAATGAGGATAATGTGAAAGATGCTCACAGACGAGCTACTGCAACGCTAACGTCCATGCTCATCTTTATTTACAAGGTTCTCCTGTTGCCGTTATGGAGGACTGTAGCAGCAAATGCTATCACAGTCAGGTAATGAGTCAGTACTGATACCTTAAATAGCACAGTCACAGGGAATCTGCTTTAGATCAATTCAGCTTGTTGTCACTGTCGACGTGACTTAACTTTATCTTCTATAGCTCTGTTTTTTTATTCTTCTGTGCATCCTAACTATTTTTCTTTGCACTGTCTGTTGCGGTGCTGAATTTCCCCATCAAAGCATGTGGGTGTTGGGGAACATGTGGAAGAAGCTGCAGTGCACAGCAGATTTGACAACTGTATAATTACTGAGGCTATGTGAGTGCACGCTCGCAGGTTGTTAACAATCCATATGCAACAACATAATGTTTTATTTAGACTTCAGCTACTCTGTGAAGATTTACCAAACAATACTTTCATGGTTGCAACATTTTACCAAATGCATGGTTGAGAAAACACCATTTTCTTAGCCAGGAGACAATGACACCATTCTTTATATGTGCATTATTGTATAGTCCACACCCCTCGATCAAGGTCACAAATCAAGGTCAACGTTAAAACAAGTTTTTTTCTTGTCCGAACTATAATATCGTTCTGCTCATGATGATTTAACAAACATGATACACATATGTATCATCACTACAGAGAGTCTCGTACATTTTTCATCCCCCCAGATTCAAGGTCACAAATCAAGGACAATAATATCTTGAGAAGAATTTCTAAACCTTCCAAGATCATTTAATAAAACTTTATGAATTTATACCAATGATAGATGGCTTACTACATTCCCTTTTTGCAACCCAGCTCTAAAGTCAAGGTCACAAATCAAGGTCACATGTTATACATGGTCTTAACTTGTCCCACTTATAACATCTGGTCCACTCAAGACAATTTTATGAAATCTCATACAGATTTGTACCATCACTAGACTGTATGTTGCATAATATTTCCATCCCCATCATCAATGTCACAAATCAAGGTCAAACATTATACAAGGTCTTAACTTGTCCCACTTATAACTTTTGGTCTACTCAAGACAATTTTATGAAACCTCATAGAATTGTACCACCACAACACTGCTTGATGCGGAAACTTTTCATCCCCTAGCTTCAAGATCAAGGTCACAAATCAAGGTCAAATGTTATACATGGTCTTAACTTGTTCCACTTATAACTTCTGGTCCACTTAAGACAATTTTATGAAATTTCATACAGTTTGGACCACCACTAGACTGTATGTTGCATAATATTTTCATCCCCAGCTTCAAAGTCAAGGTCACAAATCAAGGTCAAAAGTAATATAAGGTCTTAACTTGTCTCACTTATAACTTCTGGTCTACTCAAGAAAATTTTATGAAACCTTGTATAGATTTGTACCACCACAACACTGCATGATGCGTAATCTTTTCATCCTCCAGCCTCAAGGTCAAGGTCACAAATCAAGGTAAAAGTTAACCCAGGCTTTTACTTGTGCCGCACATAACTACTGATCTGATCACGATAATGTAACAAAATTTGATTCACATTTTCATCATCAACAGTCAAAGTATCACATACACTTTTCATCACCCCAAATCTTTTTTTCTCCTTCATCCCCCCAAATCTAAGGTCAGTGTCACTAATAAAGGTCAAAGCTTTATCTTGAGATTAACTTCTTATCCTCTCAAGATAATTTAATGAAACATTATGCAAACTTTTACTACCACCAGACAGTGTGTTGCGTACGTTTCATCGCACCAGTTCTAATGTGAAGGTCACAAATCAAGGTCAAAATGTATATATATTTACTTGTTCTGCCCATGACTTCTGATCCACTCAAGATAATTTTATGAAACTTCATACACACGCATCATCACTAGACAGAGTCACGTACACTTCATCACCCCAGCTCCAAGGTCAAAATCAATAATCAAGGTCAAATTTTAAACCAGGTCTTTACTAGTACATTTATATCCTGTAATCTCTTTTATCAAGCCACATGCACCTTTCTCACCCCAGCTCTAAGGTCAAGGTCACAAATCAAGGTCAAATGCTATACAACTTGTCTGGACCATTGCTATAGATTGCTGTCTTGCCATATACCAGTTTGTCGACAAGCGTATAATGTGCCGTATGCAGTACTGTGCTTGTCGTTCATTACTGTGCACTCAGATTCACATCTGTGGGTAAATGTTGTGGAAGACATCCTTCACACCCTTTCATAATAAAACGTACATCGCACAGTGTGAAGAACGCTCTGCGGATGAGGGAGTCAGTGGAGCATGAGCATGGCAGATGTTTGTTCACGACGTGCAAAGCTTCCCACCGCAGAGAGCCTGTGTAGGCCGAGGGTCAGAGCGGGTTGTTGGTTGGGCTATTGGCAGCATCCTGCTAGCTGTTGGCTTTAGGCCACTGGACAAAGACAGAAGAATGATTTGTTGAGTGACTACAGTGCAATTGACAGCTGCATGTTAGGAAGTTAGTTTGAGCTCCAAGCTGAGCTGGATATGGAGCAGAAGGGTCAACTGCTGGAAGAAAACGGACTTTGGGACGAGGACTGGAGGCTAGACTGGGGAGGAGCGAGCTCACACGGTCGACAAAGCTGCTTTGAAAATGGTCTCGGGGTTGAAAAGAAATGGATATTAGATGCAAGAGGGATGACAGGCCAAAGTAGACGAGCCTGAAGGGGAGAGCAGACAGGACAGAATGCTTATTACCCAAAAATAATGGTTTCTTTGGTGTGACATGTAGCCAGACTGACTGAAGAAGAGCCCACAAGCGAAGAGTGGAAATATGCCCAAGTGTTTGAAGAGGTTTTGATTGTGGAATTGTCAGCGGCGGGTGGGATTCTGCTCCAATTCCAATGCACCTGTCTCCACTTCTGTAATTTAGCACGCTCGATCCCAATCACCAAACCTTTGTCGCCTTTAACCGGAATCAGAGTTGTTAAAAACTTGAAAATATTTTTTAAAAGGCTCTTCTTTGTGATGAATTTGACTATTGTTTCTTCTTGAATGGAGCTTTTCATATAAATGTGTTCATCACTTTTCTGTGCAACTGAACGGTTTGGGACCCTGCTTCGTCTATTTGTTTTTATTTCCTGTAAATACATCATTTAAAGAGCTACCAAGAATATATACAGTACTGTATACAGGTAGTCCTCGGTATCCGGCTTAGTTCCGTTCTACTGGCCTGGCCGGATACCGAAAAAGCCGGTTACCGGAACCGGCTCCCGGTGCGGCCGAAAACAAAACTAAAAACCAACATGGTGGCCGTCACGTCTTTTTAAACGCCTTATTTACAACCTAAAACACCGCCAGCATACATTTTGTA
>JARVGS010000835.1:3192772-3205774 GCA_031762315.1 Hypsolebias antenori | reverse complement strand
CGGGTTACGTTCAAATCGGGTTACGTTCAGTCCGTAGGAACGGAACTCGAACGTAACCCGAGGACTACCTGTATTTGTATTGCCAGAGGGGAAAAAACAGCCACTGGGAAGGACAAGCCAGTGTATCTTTTACCGGTCCCAAGCCCAGGTAAATGGAGAGGGTTGTGTCTGGAAGGACATCTGACGTAAAACACTTTTGCCAAAACTATAATGTGAGTTCATCAAAGTGATGGAGGAGGATGACTCGTTGTGGTAACCCCTGAAGAAGGAAAAGCTGAAAGAAGTATTGTCAGAGAAAAACAAAGGGATGTGTCCCTTGCCTGGACATGGGTCACTGCGACTCCAAACTGGAGGCCAGCCTAGGGCTGGGGCTCCTTGCTGGCCCTCTACCCATGAACAGAGGTTTGCTGAGGAGCCCTTGGGCTCAAGCTGGACAAGGTACATGGATTTACGAGTTGCACAGCTTTGGCTAGGGCACCCGGCCTCCCTAGGGAGGTATTCCTGGCATATCCAACTGGAAGCAGACCCTGGGGAAGACCCATGACACGCTGGAGGAACTGTGTCTCTTGGACAGACTTTGAACACCTTGGAGTCCTCCCAGAGGAGGAGACTGTGGAAAAAAATGTCTGCTCAAGTTGCTGCCCCCACGACACGACTCCAGAACAAGTGGACTGGCAGACGGATGTCATGGTCTAAATCAAATGTGGCTTGGTGAAAAGTCCTCCATCGTCCAGTATTATTGGAAAAGAAGCAAAACTATAATAATCCTTTCCTTGAAGGAACACAGCGTGTCTGCCACCTTTCATACAACAGATTTACTAGATTTTGGAAAAGAATATAAGCTCATTTTTATGGTTCAACAAACTAGACCAGATACGGATCAATACATTGTATTACATGTACTAGAATTATTGAAGACTCGTCATAAATGATGTTTTGGAAATAGTTATTCCATTTCTCTCTTTCTACTCAAACAATGCCCTGAAAGGATGATAAATATGACTGTGTTCTTTCAAAAGTCTGTAGAAAATACTTCATTTGGGTTCTGCCAATGCTCTACTGGAAGAAACACCTGTAGACCAAACACCAAGGTCCATGCTCAATAATCCAGGTATACAATCCAACAATGTTCAGTCAGGTCATCTGGACAGTTTCTTTTTTGTACTGAGATCTCACCTGTATTACAAAAAAGTGTTGACCGACTAATCGATATCGCCCACCCAAAAAAATCACTTTCAAATAGAAACAAGCAGTATGTCCCTCGTTGGTGAAGGATTCAAATTGTGAATTTTCTTGTTTTTGAGAGGAGTGTACATCTGGAGTGGAATTTAACAGCAAGTAAAACTTAATGTTTCTGGCACAAGATATTCATGATAATTGGTAGTTGTCTTTTTTTAATTATTATTATTCTAGGTGGCGCAGAGGGGTGGATCCTCCTAACAAGCAGAGGGAGCAACTTTTTCCACCAGCGGGTGCAACGGCAGAGCCAGGGGGTGGGCAATGGTGGTCTTTGCTACCATAAATTAATCTTTGGCCACCCCACCGACCACCCCAATCATTTGATAAAATTACTTTTAAGCAATAAAAAAAACTAGAAAGCATAGTTTCCTCAAATGATAGGGGTGGCTAGTTTATCTACAGTACGTATGTATATTTGGTGGTGGCCATCTTGGATTTTGGCATGGCAACCCATTTGTCAAAAGGAACCTTTCGCAGTTTATAACAATTTCCTACAGATCAATACAGTTATTATCATGTCTTATATTTTATCTTCTCACTCACGCCACACAACAAACTGGACGTCGGTACCTCGTTTATTTTTCAAGTTATCGCGCTCACAACATTCATGGGCAGACAAAGGGTATTTCAAATTCCCCCTTTTCGCTCTGCGATGGGGAAAAATAAACTTTTTTAAACAGTTAAATTTTGATCTTCATCCCCACTCCTCTGCCATATTTGATGAAATTCGTCATGTTTCAAAGTCTTTTAGAAAATTTAAGACATCCAGCTGTGCGGGTCCTTAAAAAAACGACAATGTGCCTTAGGGGGAGAAATTGTCCATTCTTTAAAGCTGAAAGAACAGCAGGCAGGGAGACAGGTAAGAACAAAGTCTTAGAAGCTTTCTGACCCTGATCTGAGTTAATTTGCCACTTTTTACTTAGAGATGATTAAAGTGACCTCCACCTGCAGCGTGGCACCTACAACCTCGTAATCATTCTGTCTGGGAATGATTGGGCAGGAGGAGAGGATGCCTAAGCTCAATGATTTCATTAAAGCGTTGCTTTTTGTTGACCCAGATTGAATTTTCAATAAGCTAACTAATCATTTAAATATTTTAAAGAGCTAAATGTAATGTGCCTATTTTACAAAATGATACATTGATTGTGATCGCCTGCTGCCTAAAGGTGGGGGATAATGTTTTTGCTGGTGTGTTAGCAAAATATTCCATGAACCAGTGAACAAATTATTATTACACTTTCAGAACGTACTCACTAGACGTATTTTTACAACTACCAGTAATTATTTTTCGAGTCAGTCCATTTCCAATTGGTAGCCAGCCACAGCTAACTGACATTAGCAGGCAAACTAATTTTTATAACCCCGTCTGTGTTACAGATATTTATAACATCTGGCAGTAGCTGAAAGTCATCGTCTCCAGAATACTGAGCACTACCCACTGTGCACAATCTTAGCTTAAAGCTTTGGCATTAACGGTTGCAGTCAACTCTTTGTCATGCTAAATATACAATAACTACTTAGTGTGCTTTATATTACATGCTATATATTTAGTAGATATAGTAACCATATCAGGTTATAAGTCTGGTAACTACTTAGCACACACTATTTAGTAGCTACTGTAGTACTAAGTAGTTAACATACTTAATATTTAATGGCTAGTCCACATAGACCTACTGCTGTCATAGTATCTAGGCAGTATGCTGGGTATTTAGTATTTAGTAGCTAATAAACATACTATTGGTTGTCAAGAAATAAATTTGGAAGATAGCATGCTTTATATTATTGTACTGCAAATTTAGCTAGTAAACCTACCGACATGCTATGGATATGCTAACTCATTAGCATGTAATATACTTTGTAGCTAGTAAACATACTGACATGCTATAGATATGCTAACTAGTTAGCATGCAATATTTTTTCATTTCATTTACCCTTTATTTATACTTTGTAGCTTGTAAACATATGCTATAGATGTAACAAATTAGCATGCAATATACTTTGTAGCTAATAACTATACCATCCTGCTACAGTTATGCTGACTAATTAGCATGTAAGAAAAACTTTAACTAGTAAACATACTGTCATGCTATAGATATGCTAACTAGTTAGCCTGCAATATACTTTAGCTAGTAAACTCTGTCATGGTTTAGATATGGTAACAGTTAGCATGCAGTATAATTTGTAGCTAGTAAATATACTGTCATGCTATAGATACGCTAACTAATTAGCATGCAATATCCTTTGTAACTAGTAAACATACCATCATGCGATAAATATGCTAACTAATTAGCATACAATATACTTTGTAACTAGTAAACAAACTGTCATACTATACATGTGCTAACTAATTAGCATGCAATATACTTTGTAACTAGTAAACATACTGTCATGCGATAAATATGCTAACTAATTAGCATACAATATACTTTGTAACTAGTAAACATACTGTCATACTATACATGTGCTAACTAATTAGCATGCAATATACTTTGTAACTAGTAAACATATTGTCATGCTATAGATATGCTAACTAATTAGCGTGCAATATACTTTGTAACTAGTAAACATACTGTCATGCTATAGATATGCTAACTAATTAGTGTGCAATATACTTTGTAACTAGTAAACCTATTGTCATGCTATAGATATGCTAACTAGTTAGCATACAATAAACTCTGTAGTAAACACCCTGTCATGGCTTGATATGCTAACTAGTTAACTAACGGGGAGCAAGATGAGGTAGAGGCAGGGCAGCCGACTCGGGACCCGAAAGTCCCAGGTTCGATCCCCAGCCATCCCCACATGTTGTGGTGTCTCTGAGCAAGACGCCTAATCCCCATTTGCTCCCCATAACTACCCACTGCTCCACCTGAGTGCATCCCAGGTGTGATGGGTTAAATGCAGAGAGCTAATTTCGTCTATGTATGGGAACATACAATGATGACCACACATAGTACTGTACTTTATTTATTACAATTAGCATACAATATAATTTATAGCTAGTAAACATACTCTTGTCATGCAACAGATATGGTTTGTTAGCAAAATATGTGAAACAGTGGTCAGATTTTAATGACACACTCAAAGCCATCACTGGATGCATCTGCTGAACATTTTGGAGTTGAACCAATTGTTTGTTGCCACCGTTTGAGAGAATTTCTAAATCCTCGATACTTTTGTATTATTTCAGTTCATGTATTCATTTATTTACTTAAAAAGCATCAATATGAACATGATTTTAGAAATCTGAAAGTTTTTTTTCCTTTTCTTTTTTATATATAAATCAACTCTTCTCTGGAAATTGTAAACTGCAGGTTTCAGATGCGTCCACACGGGGACGCTGCTCCGTAAAGTTTCACCTCAGCTGAGCCCAGACAGACAGTTTGCAGATGAACCAGTTCCTGTTTTATTTTAGCTTGTCATGTATTTCTTTCTGTCAATGAGCTGAAAAGGTTTCATATGGGGAAAATGGAGAAAGTCTAAATTAATTCAACTAGCTACATCCCTAAGTTTCCCTAGTGTGCAACAATTTAGGCTATTTAGTTGGATTACTTTAAAACGTACTGGATGGAGTATCAATACTTGCATCAGCCACCACGGGACACATGTGTTGGGACGGCTTTTAGCTACTATCACAACAAAGTTTAGCTCAAAAACTGTAAAATCCAGTGAGTTGTACCCATTTTAGTGTAGCTAAGGTCGATTAGCTTTGGTGGCCACCTTGAACTGGACCAAAGTCATAAAGCCATCATAATAAACATTTGAAAAATGTTTTTAATTTAATTTTTATATGTATCACCTGTGATTAAAAAACAAACACTAGAGATGCATCATTCACTACCAATAGAGCACCGCATCACTTTCAGGTCAGCAGTAAGGCGTTGTTGCCAACAGTCATTTCGACAGACGCTGGTTCGGTAATATAATCACCGTGATAAGGGAGACTAGAGGAATCAGAAGGTTTTTTCATAAAACGTTTCCACGATTTGGCTGTGCAAACGAATCAGCATTCATAGATCCTCAATGAAGACGGCCATGTCCAGTACGGACGTGAGTTTTCACAACTGAACCAGAAGAGAACTACGAAGTTGTTGTGCGTCATCGTTGGCAATCCTCTATAATAAATCCACTTGTCGTTCAATCCCATGGCTCACTTTTTCCACATGTTCACCGTTTCGCCTCTGTTGCTACCTAAATGGCACACCAGAGGTGAGGTGGCTTCAACCCCCTCGTCGGTCCATTCAGAAGTCGCATCGATTTGGCCAGAACACTTCTCAGTTGTGGACCGAGGTGTCTCGTGAAAGAGCCTGGAGACACCTCGTCAGAAGAGGAAAGAGTAAACGCTGCGAGGACGAGAGTCGACAGTCGTTTTGAAAGGAGAGGAGCGTCACAGCCAAAGTCAGAGCTAAGATGAGCTGCAGAAAATTCACATCTCTTAACTGGAGAGTTCCATAAGTGATCACTGGAATTAGTTGTAAACAGAGGTAAGGAACATTTTTATAAAGAGCCTGATCATTTGGAGTTACAATACAACAGCCCCCACCCCCACAAAAACCTTATACTGTATATACTTACATGGCTTAAAAGCACTGGTGTAGTCCATGTGATACGCAGGTATACGGAGTATACCACTAGTAAAGCTTGGGAATTTCAGTATACACACTTAAAATTGCCCAATGACATGAGTCCATGTCACGTTTCATTGGCAAGATACATGACATGGACTCGTGTCACTGTCAACACATTTGGAACATTTTATAGACATATTGCGTTGCTTCAACCTGTTTTTTGTAAAACTAATACTTTTTGTATAAATATCACTGCTGTACTTAGTACAGGTAGTCCTCGGGTTATGACGGTCTCTGGTTACGACGTTTCGACGTTACAACGCATCTCTCTTATTCACATTACATCCGTTTTATGTTGGTTTTACGTTGGTTTTTACGTCTGTTTTACGACGTTAAACGTAATGCGGCGGCGCAGCGGCAGAAGAATACAGTACTGTACGGAGGAGGACGGCATCACTAGCATCCCAGTAGGCCATTAGCCCTTCGTTAGCCCTTCATTTTGGCTCCCAAAACGCAAGGAGGACTCTTCTGATGGCAGTGCATCGAGGAAAAGGAAGGTCATCAGCATGGACTTACGTCGAAAATCGGTTTACGCGCTTGGTAAAACAGGTACGTCCATTTATTTACGTATGTTCCAACTTACGTCAAATTCGGTTTACGACGCCGCGTGAAAACCGATCTACGTCATAAGTCGAGGACTACCTGTACTTGAACATGTTTTGCTTTGATGCCGTTTTATAAACTCTATAACATGTTTACCGCGGTGCAACGTTTGTCGTACATTTGTTCAAATAAAAGCATCAGAGAAAGTTTGAAATGTTCAATACGCTTAAAGATCTAAATAAATCAATGGTTACATTTTACTACCTGGTGTACTTTGGTTTCTAAAAACAGTGTACTCACTACAAAACTACATTACTGCTTAAAAGCAAAATAACTAATAAAAACAGATGATTACACATTTTGACAGGTGTTGTGGTGTAGATCAGCTGTTCTTGTCCATCCAGTGATTCTATTAGTTCTTAATGAGATATTTTGCTAACAGAGTTGATTCTAAAAGGTAAACTTTTAAGGAAAGCCACCCATTGATAGTACTTTTACCACCACATTAAATTTACTCTAAATAACTAAGAACGATTGGTTTTATTCAGTTTTGTGATTATGAAGTGAAGGTGCGGCCATCTTGAGCTCTGATTCGTGATTACTACCGGAAACGCGTTCTGGGGGATATTTTGCTAACACGATCGCCCGCCTCCCTGCAGCCTGTCTGTGCGCGGCGGCTCCTCGGCAGCCAGTAACCCACAACCGAGCACCGGATGCGGCACATCCGCTCCCTGCACCCCCCCCCCAATAGAACCTGGACCTCCCCTCCGGAAAGAGAGAAGAAAACACGACAGACCCCCCCTCTCCCCCCTCTTCTCTCTCTGCTAAAAGAAGAAGCTGAAGTTTGGCAGCTTGAACTTTCCTCCGTCTATCTCCTGGACTGGTTTTGTTTGTAAAGAACTCTTGGAGCTCGTGCCGGCAGCTCTCTGTGGATTATTTTACCGACAGAAGTGTCCGGGGGGCCAGGGGGGGCCGGGGGGGGCTCAGCTCAGCTCGAGGTGAACACGGATTATTTGCACAGAAAGAAGCGAGGACAGCACGGTGAGTGCAGACTAACTCCTGCAGAGGCTTGTGTTTCAGGGACTAGTCTGAGCCCAGCTGTAACACATATTATGCTGTTTGCTCTGGGGGGGCAACATGGCCTGAACTCATCCACCCACCCCCAGGAGAGGGGCCAACCCTGTGGCAGGCTCAGTAAATATTAAATGTTTTCAGGGATTTAAACTTTTCGCTGATCGTTGTGAAAAATCAGGTGATTGCTTTTCATCAATGGTTAATCAATCAAATGGCAATTAAGTCTGTTTATTTAGTTAGATTGAAAAGTTAATAAAAGTCGTTAATGCATGCCTGAGCAACATGTGGCCCGGGGGCCAGAAGAGGCCATGGAGCCATCTCCTTCAGGCCCCGACTACATACTGACGTGCCACAGCTCATGGTCCAGGAATAATGTTTTTATTTTTTTTTATTTTTTTTATTTATTTATCAGAAGTGGAAAGGGTACAGAAAATTTGGTTGGTTTGTTGTTTGTGTGATTTTTTTTTTTTGTTTGGTTGTTTAGATGTTTGGTTGGTTGTTTGGTTATTTGTTTGTGTGTTTGGTGGGTTGTTGTTTGGTTGTTTGTTTGGTTGTTTGGTTGATGGGTTGGTAGTATGTTTGTTTGTTTGATAGGTTGTTTGGTGGGTTGTTTGACGGGCTGTTTGTTTGTTTGGTGGGTTGTTTGTTTGTTTGGTGGGTTTGTTTGTTTGTTTGGTGGGTTGTTTGTTAGTTTGTTTGGTGGGTTGGTTGGTGGGTTGTTTGTTTGTTTGGTGGGTTGTTTGGTGGGTTTGTTTGTTTGTTTGTTTGTTTGTGTTTGTTTGTTTGGTGGGTTGTTGTGTGTTTGTTTGTTTTGTTGTTTAATTGTTTGTTTGGTTGATTTGTTGGGTCGTTGTTTGGTTGATGGGTTGGTTGTTTGATGGATTGGTTGGTTGGTTGGTGGGTTGTTGTTTGGTTATTTGTTTGGTGGGTTGTTTGTTGTTTTTTTTGTTTGTTTGGTGGGTTGTTTGTTTATTTGTTTGTTTGGTTAGTTAGTTGTTTGGTGGGTTGTTTGTTTAGTTGGTAGTTTGTTTGTTTAGTGGGTTGTTTGTTTGTTTGTGTGTTTGTTTGTTTGTTTGTGTATTTTTTGTTTATTTGTTTGGTTGGTTGGGTGGTTGGTTATTTGTTTCTTTGTTTGGTTGATGGGTTGGTTATTTGGTGGATTGAATGTTTGGTTGGTTGGTTGTTTTTTTGGTGGGTTGGTTGTTTGTTTGGTTGTGTGGTGGGTTGTTTGGTTGTTTGTTTGGTGGGTTGGTGGATTGGTTGGTTGGCGGAATGGTTGTTTGGATTGGTTGTTTGTTTGATTGATTGTTTGGTTGGTTGTTTGTTTGGTTGTTTGGTGGGTTGTTTGTTTGGTTGGTTAGTTGGTTGTTTGTTTGGTGGGTTGGTTGTTTGTTTGGTGGGCTGTTTGTTGGTTGGTTGTTTGGTGGGTTGGTTGTTTTGGTTGTTTTGTTGGTGGATTGGTTGTTTGGTTGGTTGTTTTGTGGGTAGTTTGTTTGTTTGTTTGCTTGTTTGGTTCGTTGGTTGGTGGGCTGTTTGTTTGATTGGTTGGTTGCTTGGTTTGTTGGGTTGGTTGTTTGGTTGGTGGATTGGTTGTTTGTTTGTTTTTGTGGGTTAGATGTTTGATTGGTTGTTTGTTTGGTTGTTTGTTTTGTGGGTTGGTTGTTTGATTGTTTGTTTGCTTGTTTGTTTGTTTTGGTTGGTTGCATATACTGTATATATATTTACAAAATATAACATATACATGTATTGCTTAAGTTGAATATATTGAACAATCCTTAGATAAGCTTGTACACAGTTTGTTTGAAAGAGTAAGCTACAGTAAGCAGTACCTGTGTATTGGTTTCTGTGTAATCATGGCTGATTGCCAGTTCTTTTTAAAGTATCCAAAATAAACTATTTAAAAACTTTAAGGTGATAACTCTGTCACATTGTGCTGCTGCTGCAGCAAAAACAGTGCCTTTTATTTCGGCGAGTTATTTTAATGGAATGGTTGATGTCAGATATTGAAAATTAACGTTAATATCGACCGATACATGCCGATAATATTGTGCATCCCTAGTTAATGTTATTTTTAAAATAATTTATTTGTATTATCTCAATAATCTGAAGTCAAAGGCACTTTAGCTAAAGTTATTGGCTGAACCAGATTCAGGATGGGTTGCACTTGTCCTTGGACATTGGAAGTCCTTTAGAAGTACCGGTACATTAGAAAGCTCGCCCTCCCCATTAAATCAACATTTCTACCCTGGCTTATTCCTGAAAATTGATAAAAACCTGCTGTAATAAACCAATTTTCACTCCTGTTGGTTTAAATAAGTCAAAGTTTATGTCATTTAGTGATCGTGCTACATGTTCGAAGCATTGTTTGCTTGTTTTGCTTGGTTACCAAGAGCAGTTATCAAATTCTACTGGCTTTCCAAGTAGAAAAGGTTAAATTGGATGTGGTATTATTCCCTGGTCCAAATTTCAAGTCATGATGACAATTTTTGGCCCTATGATCACTTTAATTAAGCCATTAGTAAGAAATACCATGTCTGTCCATCCCTGGTTTGACCAATTGGTCAGAACTGTTTGGTTCATTTAAGTATTTTAAACCAAACCTCAGACCGATTGTCTTTATGCTTCAACAGTACGTAGCTATCCCTCCCTTTCTTTGATCCAGATCAGCATTTAGTGGCATCTTACGTCTAACACTCAATAAACCTATGTGTAAACCTGAACTTTGATCACCAGCGTAGGCAATGTTTAAGGAGAAATGTTGACCCCATTTAGCTGTAGATGCATTCTGTTGCTCAAGAGGAACAAACTCTTAAATTAGGTTTAGAAAAAAGAAAACATAGTTGAAGATGCAGAAAGTAGTGAAGTTGTTTTTGTACTTGTAGGCCTTGATAACATGAAGGTCAAAGGTACAAGAGGCCTGGAGAGGATATCTAACATGATCTCTAATCTTTTATAAGTGATTTTCCTTCTTGAGTAAAAGTTATTGAGCAGAAAGTTTCCCCAACAGCTTTTAAGAAGGAAACTGCATTCAGATGGGATAGCCAGTGTGTGGAACTCACAACAGCCTCGAGCAAACTGATTTTCCTGTTTTTGACAGCACACAAAGAGCTTCTGTAGCTTCGGATCCGGATACAACCCCCCACACCCCAGTGTCCAAGTCTGAATCTGGCTGTGCTTTGTGGCTCAGGTCGTTGCAACCACTGCGTAATCAAAACGGTCCATCTCTGTTCCCCAACACTGTCCTGTGTGTGCAAGATTATTTTCATAGCAGTCCGTGCACAGATACCTGTTACGATTTGCATGCCGTCATTTGCATGGGCTCGTCTCAAAGGGTTATAAACTGTCCATCTCTCTTACAGGAATTCAGATGTGTCCCTCGACAGCCAGAGAGGTGTTTCAGTCCCCAGATGGATTCCAGAAGTCAGAACGACGGAAGAGGAGGCGTCCATGGGGGGTCAGTGACCAGATTGTCAAGTGTGCTGCATGACGATGGGAGATCGCAACAACTCCCTCTGCAGACCACCTCTGGGTCAGATTCTGGATTGAACGGTGGGCAGCGGTCACAAACTCCACCACTGCTGTCCCTGGATCAGATCAAGATAACTGGCAGCAGTAATGAATATACAGATGGGCCTACGGGTGCTCACAGGTCCCAGCAACAGAAGACTGATTTGGTTAGGACCAGTGGGCAGCAGGAGACTCTGGAAGAGAGACGTCAAAACCTCCACAACCTGCAGTCCTTGGCTCAGCATGGAAGCACCATGTCTTCCACAGAAGATGTGTTGCAGTCCTCCAGTGTGGGGGGCTCCCAGAGCAGCATCAGGACCAGTAAGGACAGCACTGATTCCGGCCCGAGGCCTCTCAGCAGCCCGGCCAATGGTGACCAGATAATCAGAATCCAGCCAAAACGCTCGGAGCTGAATTCGGAGGAGCTGAAACCCCTGAACGAAGAGTTCAGCACGATCACTGCCAACACTGATAAACACTCCGACAAATGTGAGGAATGCGAACGGTGCAAGTGCTCGGAGTGCAGTCGCCCGCGAACGCTCCCGTCCTGCTGGATGTGCGGGCGGCGATGCATTTGCTCTGCGCGCAGCGCCGTGGAGCACTGGACATGCGCCTGCTGCATCAAGGGCCTTTTCTACCACTGCTCCAGTGACAACGAGGACGCGTGCGTCGACAAACCCTTCTCGTGCTCGCAGTCGCACTGTTGCATCCGCTGGACGACCATATCGCTCCTGACCTTGGTCCTTCCCTGTCTGTTGTGCTACCTCCCAGCTAAAGGGTGCGTGGCGCTGTGCCAGTGCTGCTATGATCGAGCCACGCGGCCCGGCTGCCGGTGCAAAAACTCATCCACATTCCACTATAACGAAGACGGCAAAACGGCGTAGATCATATTGGAGAGGCGAAACGATGGAACGCACTCCACACGGACTGGACTGAGAAATGTATACCGATAGTTGCGTGATAGAGCCATCCACTAATGATGTTGTGCTTCAAGTTTTTCCTCCGTGTCTAACAGATGTGTCAGAAGAGTCGTCGACTGTCAAGGCAGGTTGGCCAAAAAAATTGTCGCTAGTTAGGAGTTTCACCTGAAGGGTAAACCAAACTCTGCTCACTTAAAAAAAAAAGACAACATTAAACTACTGTTAAAGAAAATTCTTCACGTAAGTGCCCTGATTTTAATAGAATTCAAAATTGTTTAACATTTGGATACAATAGTCGAAAAGCAGACTTCTGTTACTAACCGTATGCAACGTAGAAAATAGGTAAAGGGTTTGTATGTTAGAAAATTTTATTTTTGCATTCAAAAACTTCAACTGTGAAAGGTTTTCTGCCATGTCTCTATAGAGTGCACGTTTCTCTGAATCGGTCAACTTTCATTCCAACATTTGGTGGAATGTTTTTGTTTGTTTTTTTTACGTAACGTACCAAGAAAGATCGTTGCCCTTCGATTTGTAAAATTGTACAGTGACCTTTTATGAAAAATTTTATTTTCTAATTCCAACATTGCCTAGTGTAAAGTTAAAGCTATATATTTATTTGAAGGTTTTATTATTTTAAGAAATTTATGATGAAAATATTTATTTTAAAGGAAAGCGAGGAAGGGTCGTCTTTGAGGCACGAAGCTTTGAGATGACGGGAGTGATGGACGAATAGTTCACTATGGATTAGTTGACAAATATATTAACATTTGAAATTAAACTTTTTAAATCTGAACAAATTGTGTTTTTTTTATCTCTGTTGCCATTTGTGATTTTTGAAGTGTAGCGTTTTAAATTCCACAATTGTAGAAAGGTATGCTAATTAGTTTATTAGAAAAAGGTGACGAGATATTCTTTTGGCTTTTCCCTTTTCAGGGGGTCTCCACAGCGAGTCCTTCTCCATGTCACTCTGTCCTCACTCCAACAACCTCCATGTCCTCTTTAACTGCATCCATTATCTTTGTCTTTTTCCTGGCAGCTGCATTTCTAACATCCTTCTACCAATATACCCACTGTCCCTCCTCTGGACATGT
>JARVGS010000835.1:3108068-3118419 GCA_031762315.1 Hypsolebias antenori | reverse complement strand
ATAGTGCCGTATGCTGCTGGATGACGTCATCGGGTGCCGTTCGTAAGTCCGGAGCGCCGTATGTAGAGACCGCCGTAGGTCGAGGACTGCCTGTATTATGTTACAAGACCAAACATACACAACTTACGGTATTTTGCTTTACTTTGTACATTCTGTACATGTGTGTAGTCATGAGTCAAAAATAGTTTTGTGTGGGTCCCACTGGTGGCCCTGACCTCCTTCTAATGTCCTCATTATAATCATTCGCTGTAAAACTGGATACTTCTTTTATAGACATTAGACAAATCAACATTACCCTTTAGCGCATGGCAGACTCAGCATTCCTATTCTTTTTCTCAGCAATAACTCAATTTAAAGCAGTATTTAAAGAAAACATTTTTATTTGATAAATTATTGCCAATTGCACTAAATGAAACGTCAGGTGAATAAAATTATTTCCAAGGAAGAATGTCTCAACAAAACTTGAATTGTCATAGATTAACCTCTAAAAAGTTAGGATCAGAGTTAATTTTTTGAACATTTAACTACACATGTATAAAACTTCACTTGTAAGAAAATAGGACCAAAAATACATCTAAAACTTTGTTAAAGTCTCATTATTCCTTAAATATTTTAATTTAACTTTCTTCGGCACTTTAAATTTGTGGCTAAAGAAATTCATCAGCTCTAAGAAAACTTGGTTCAAACAGAAGCATGTCGGACTTTAAATCACATAGAGCCCTTTGGATTCGAGAAATCTGTAGTTTAAATGATGAAGTCCTTTTAAAAAAATCCATTTTATGAACAAACTGATATTGAAAATTTATAGCTAATGCTAGCTAACTAATATCCTGATGCATGCTCAATAATCCAGGTAGAAAAATCTAAAAAGATAAATCTGGTCCTCTGGACATTCAAAAAAACAAAACAAAAAAAATTGAAGAAATGTTTCGTCTTTCCTCCAAAAGACTTCTTCAGTCGATGGATCGTTAGCACCCTGATGGTTGCTTGCTATTCACAACTTCACAGGTCTTTCGGAGGAAAGACAAAACGTTTCTACAATTTTGTTTTGAATGTCCAGAGGACCAGAATTAACTTTTTTAGAGCTAGCTACTAAGCTCAAACTAACATAAGTATGCTAATGCTAGCTACTAAGCTAACACCAACACAAGTATGCTAATGCTAGCATAAGTAAGCTAACGCTAGCATTAAAGCTATATGTCTTTATTTAAATCTGGTTCAAAATAAATAAAATATTAACAAACTAAAGATATGCCATTGTCAGAAAAATATATTTCTAGAATTTATTTATTTAACTTTAGCTAGTTTTACCCATGTTTTCAACAACTGTGACAAACAACAAAACCATACAACTAACGGTGCAAAGTCAAGGCGAAAGTAATTTTAATTTGTTGGTTTTAATGAAAATACAACAAATCATTTGGAACAATTAGAGGATTGAGGCAAGATATAAGAAAATTTTCAGGCAAAAGCTACAGTTCACACACACACACAAAAAAGAGCCCATATAAAACCAAGAACATGATCATAAAATAGATAAGAAAAGTGAAAATTCTTGTGAATCTTTCTCTATTCCTCTTTGCTGTGCTGTATTTGGGTTTTGTTTGTTTTGCCCCGTTTTCTCCTTTAGGACATTTCTAATACATCCTTAGACAAAAATCAGGAGAAAATTTTAACAAAAATACTTCACAATTCTTTTAACTCAAGGATTTTTAATGAGTGTTCGAACATCTTTTGAACACTCTAACCCTAACACCCTAGCCTAACCCAAATTTAAATGCATTTAATAACCATAAAATAAATACTTGTGGTTTTTACCAGCCAGAGATTGGCATATGTTTTTGGACCAAAGGTAGTTGACACAGTCTGGCTAGTCAAATTGGACTTTCTAATGATATGTGAGTGTTCATGTGAGTAAAAAAAAAAGAAGAATTTATGAAAATGCCAAAACTATCATATATTCATCTGAGTTTTGTCTGTCATTTGTCTATATTCATTACTGTCACTGACTATGGCCTCCTTATCTGACAAAAAAATAGAAATTATTCTCATGTTTGACATTTCATCTTTACGTTCACTTTTATCAACAGTTGTTTGGATCTAAAGTCTAAACAGTGTTTATCTACCCGTGTTTCATCTTCTCCCGATAACATTATACGTTGATGATACGTTCTTCCCATCCCACCGAAGAAGTCTGCGGACCTATCAGAGGGACATTGTGTCATCATTTCAAGACTCTTGGATTCTCTCCGGCGCTGTCCTAGGTTGACCTCTGCACCACCCGAGAATGTGTATACAGATCTCACCAGAGAGAACTGACTGATTATATCCTTCTTATCAGAACTCCTACAATGCCTCTGGAGTGTCCTTGGACATGCTCACCACCCTTGTCTTCTCCCCTCCCCTGTGGAATGTCTATGTAACTATGTACATATGTGTGAGGTGGGGTTTTTTTCCAATCTCAGGCTCTCTCTCCTCAGCCAAGGAGTAAGAGCTTAATAGGATTTTTATTTTTTTGCCTCCAAACCCTATACATGTGTCACTTTCATTACTTTTTGTCTGTCTAAACAGGTCTCACTGGTAAATGAGTCTTTGAGGCTCCATGTGATTTATCTGTATAAATAAAGGTTGATAGCAAAAAAAATCCCTATCACAATGTAAAATACCAGTAAAACTTGTTAATAAGTTTGTTCATACATTAGTCAATAAAAAAGCAGGTAGAAGGGATGAAAAGACTAGAGCTGAATGGAAATGCCAAAATACACAACTTTTTTGTACTATTTTATTTATATTATTTTACCTTAAAACTATTGTATAAACATAATTATCGTAAATCAGGTAGCTCCGGTAACAGAATATTTACAAAGCACTACAGAATGGGATTTCTTAAAATTATATAGAAAATAAATACAATTTTCCACAAATTAGTTCATGTTTTATTGTCAAAAAATTGCGACAGCTCCACCAAACACAACAATATGTTGTTTCTCTTAACTAGCTTTAAACAGAATTGTGACATTCGTGGCAACTGAGTGCAACAGAAGAACTTAAAGAGTCAATAACAACCTCCATTTTATATTAATTTTTCCAAAACGTGTTTATTTATGGGACTACTCATACACCATCACTCAGGCTCACATTCATGAACTTCATTCAGCGTTCAAGTGGGATTTGCCAAGTGCAATGCAGATTCTTGAACCACCACAGAGTGGTTGCATTGAAGAAGAAAGCAATTAAACACCCTGCCTGAGGGCATTCGCATGCTCCAAAATTAGACACCAACCACTCTAGGACTGCAAACTTAACGTCTGGTATTGTATTGTCGTTCTGTACAGTATACTTCATGACAGTTCATGCATACTCGCAATACCATATACACAGGTACAATGTATATAATTTATTTGATGTTTTAACATGATACTCTATTGAAAAAGAAGGAGAAACATACATAGATATACAGTAAAAATCTAAGCCTAAATACATTTTGTGGCAGCACAGAACGTTTCACATTCCATTATGGGACAGAGGCCATACAACACAAAGTATCTGATGGCTGTTTTCTTATTTTTCATAGGCTCATGTGGCATAGAGTACTCTCTAAAATGAGCAGTTGGCAGTTTTTGTAAATGTGTTTGCAGATGATCTTGAAGTCCCTTCAAGTTCGGAATTGTTGCATGCATGATAAACAAGTATCTAGAGTTTGTAACAGCTCATGTCCTTAGCATTTAAAATCCACTTTGTAGTTTGGTCATTTAAAAAAGGCTCATACGACAGACATTTTTATATCTCAACATGTGACCCAACGATAACAGGTTAAAACAAACCAGACATCAGGTCAGGAAGATCTTTTTTGACTTGCACCGTAATTTTTTTTTTTTTTAGGTTCAGTAATCAATTTATAACACTGGAGCTTTGTCAACGTTTCATAAGTACAACTTTTGTTCTCCAAACTACACAAAGCAGCTTAAAATGTCTTTGGACAAAGTGGTTCTATAACTTTACTGGTGTTCAACACAGCAAATCACCACACAGTGCTTTGTGCTTGACGGCAAAGTCAAACATTTTACCCTTCTTGTGTTCAGACAGAGTGCAGATCTAATTTTAACATTGTTTTAAGTCAGATAGTAAGAAAAAAATCCAACCAATCAGTATCTACATTAACGTACAGAAGCCAAGAAAAGTCATACCTGCAAGACTGTTAATTCACTGCATTCATCTCAAAGCTAGTTTATTTTTTTTTCTCGCTATCGGAAACTATTGTTTGTTTTTCCTCGGGATAACTTATTGTCTCAAGGTGGTATGTTGAGAATTATTATTTTTTTCTTGTAATTGACCTTTTTATAGTTACTAATACTTATGCTCAAGTCAGTATTTTTGCAATGCTTTGTGGTCTAGATAGATTCATGCCAACATTTCGGTTTTTTGACATCTTAATTTTATTTGTCGTCTGTATATATTTTTTACTATCACTGACTATGGCCGCTTTACCTGACAAACATATTTTTAAGTTTGATGTTTCGTCTTTATATTCATTTACATCAACTGTTGTTCGAAACCACAATTAGTCTAAACAGTGTTCATGTCTATTGATGTTTCAAATGCGCTGCGGCCATTCAGACTCCCGGTAACATTGTACGCCGATGATACTTTGCTATCACAACGTAAAATACCAATACAACTAATTTATATATAAGCAGCACCATGCCTTAGTCGTTAGCAGCATTGCCTTATACAGCAAGGTTGCAGGTTCAATCCTGGGTTTGGTCCTGGGGTCTGTCTGTGTAGAGTTAGCATGTTCTCCTTGTGTTTGCATGGGTTTTCTCCAGATCCTCTGGTTTCATCCCACAGTCCAAAAACGTACATGTTTGGTTGCCTTCAGGCACAGACCACATTGCAAAATATTTCGGGGCCTGGCTAAATAAAGATTAATTTGCATATAAAAGTCAATAGAAAAGCAGATGTAACAGACAAAAAGACTAGAGCTGAACACTGACCTTGAATACTGGAAGTAGCTATGAAAGTATTTTAGGTAGGGTGCTTGATTTACACAATAGTAACTGTAAAAAGGTCAATTGTAGGATGCTATGAAACAATATTTCCTGTTACACTTAGTTCAGTATTGTTATCAAGACACATTTTTTTAATATACTAAAAAAATCAATAAATAAACCTTTCTAGGTCAAGACAGTTCAATGTGACTTGTAAATTCCAGCAAAGAAGCTACGTTGCCTTAAGATGATAGACTAAACTAACACAACAAAACAATTTTTGCTATGAAATGCATATATTTTAACCCAAGGTAGCATCATGTATATATTTAGGCATGACTTTTCTTGTCTTCCACACAAATGAACACAACAGCCAGGCCTGTGTGTGGATACCTACACGCCGCGAGGCTTCATCTACAAAATGTTTTTTTTTAAGTTCCGCCTATGCCTGAACACACCTTTAGCAATATGTTTTGACTCTAGTAGAATTAATTCATCAAAGTTTTTTTCTTTCTTGGACCTAGTTTACGATTGCACTAAACCCCGTCTACACAGTAGAAAACGCGACAATGGGTCACTTGGATACAGAATCAACGCAAGCCCTATTTTATTTGACTGAGGTCATTCCTGCTCCCAGAAATCAAGTTGCATTTGTGCTGCGACAATCCAAGTACAATACATTCAGTTATTTGTCATATACTACAATGTACATGTTGTGTTTTAATTCTTCTCTGCTTAGACTCTCTATTGTTGTGTATTTTTGTAAGTGTACATCTTCTTGTACATATTCAAGATGTTGATACGTTTCTACGCCTGAACGTTTTGACATTTGAAGTAAATGGTCAAGTCGTAACTGTAACCTTAGGGTGGAATGGCACAAAAAGAGCTGGACAGGAAAGCGTTTTTTTTTTAAATCCACAAAACTCCTACAGTCTTACACTTGTCTCAAGCCGAGCGAGCAGCCCAGAAATTGAACTACCGATGCCTTTTGGTCGCAAAATCCCTGTTTCCACGTCTCGTCATGCACATGCACACTTTTAAAACACAATCGCTTCACATCCTTTTCTTTGTTCCTACTCATCACTTTCAACCTAAGAACGGGAGTGCGGGGTTTGTTACATTCTAATGGCGAAATGAAGACCATGGCTCATTATCCTCTCCCTGAAAAATGGATCTGATACATTCAATGCTAGTGTGTGCTTCAAATTCCTCCACAGTCTGGTTGCTCTGGACTCGGTGAAATCCATTGGCGTTGCCTTTCCCGCTGTATGGCCATGCATACAGGGGCTGTAGGAATGCTGAACTCGAATTACAGTTCGTACAGTCAGGTGAGGAAAAATGTCTGTTTTTTTTATTTTAAATCATCTGGTCTTTATCAGGTTTGAACATTTTAAATCTTAACTTCAAGCATACAAACTCAAACTGAGCTGGAACATAAACTTTTTCCCAAAAAATCAGGAGGCCATCGTTCGACAGTGAGTGAGATTATTTACAAGCTGAACACATTTGAATACGTCCTCAAGAGTCAAGGTCCCAATATTTAAGTTTTGAACCATAGCTTTTTTTCCATTTTGGTATGTATTTTGTTGTATAGACAATGATACGGGGGAACCTCTCCATTTTCTACCTCATATCTGTAGTTGGGTCATGGAGGCAACAGTACCAGGAGAGAAAGTGACACTCTCTGACCCTAAGGTGTTCCCAGGCCAGAGAGGATACATGATCCCTCCAGTAGGTTCTGGGTCTGCCCAGGCCTTTTACCAGGTCTGTTACTAGAGCGACGTGCCACCAAAGGAAGTTGCCCCAATCAGATTCTCAAACCATCTCAACTCACCATTAGATGCAGAAGAGCAGCACCAATTATCTGAGCTACTGCCTGATTGCAAAGCTCCTGCCTCTATCGCGAAGGCTGAGCCCAGCCACCCTACGAAGGAAGCTAATTTCAGTCACTTGTATCCGGATCTCGTTTTATTGGTCGTGATCCAAACTTTATGACCACAAGTGAGTGTTAAAACATTGACAGACCAGTAAATCGAGAGCTTTTCCTTTTGACACAACTCTTTCTTCACCACAACAGACTGAAGCAATGCCCTCATTATTGAGGACGAGGCCCCAATCTGTCGATCCATCAATCGCTCCATCACTCGTGAACAAGACGCCCAAATACCTGAACTCCTTCGCCTATAGCAAAGACTCCTTCCCAAACCCAGGTTGAGCCTGTAGTGCGTTTTTGTTAACTTGAGGTTAGACTTGAGCCGGTAAAGACCAAATCACTTTTTGTTGTAATCCGTAAACACTAGAATTGATAGAGGATTGACTTACTTTCCCCCGCAAACATAAAGTGACCAGAATGGTCCTTCATGGTTGGTTGATGAAGAAGGAATGTATCCAGAGTGCTCACGTATGCGCAAAAACAAATTTGATGCTCGAAACTGTCCCGTCAGATGAATTATTAACTTTTCCCACTAAATATTCTGACAGTTCAAGTCAGAGTGACAATCACGAGTTGATCAATTTTTGGGTAGTACATATACAGTAGTATATTATTATCTATACATTTACGTATGTACACGCTTATGTACTTATGTACAAAAAATAATAATTCCACCATATTATCACCACAAAATTATTTGTCTTAAGAAAAAACGAATACAAGAGTACAGTATAAGGTAATCAAATAAATACATAAAGTCAAGTACAAAAATATTACACTATTTTATGGGTTCAGTAGTAACCGTGGTGTCCAAAGGGTCATTGGCAGTTTTTCTAAATAAATAATTAAAACTTTTTTAAGGAAGTTGAGTAAATTTGAGTGCAATTCTGTCATGCAATCTTGTGAAGTGGTGTTTTTTTCTAAGATAAAAGTGGAAAAAGTTGGCAGTTTTAGTCATGAGTTGTGCTTATTTTTTCCCTCCCCCCAAAAACCACACTTTCGTTTCTGAACAAACAAACAAAAAAAAAAAGACCCCAAAAAATTCAAAACCTGAGTCAAAAATCATCCTGAAGGATTTGAAGAGTCTCGGTTTTCAACTTATTGTGTCTGGGTAATCAATCCATGGTAGAGTACAGTACATAAAAAGTATATTTTCACTATAAACACGTACACATCAGGTTTTCTTTTTGTAACAATTGTGCCATAACCCAAGGCCAAACTACGGTCGATCACCACATGCATTAGTGCATAGCATAACACAGTTTAATTGAATTCTTAAATATTGCCTGCACCTGACCAACTGAGTGGTAGAAAGTTTTCTATTTATTTTCTTTTGAATAAAAAAACTAATTTGCCTTAACTGTTTTTTTTTGTGTGTATATTTCTCCCCCCCCCCCTTTTTTTAAAAATACCATTATTTTATAACTTGCTGGCTTTGTACTTTACTATTCACACAATATCGCGAGAGAAAAGTTAGGATTTGACGTCACACTTCCAAAATACACTGTTTTAAAAATAAAAAGTACCTTATTCTAAGATTCAAAGACCGCAAATATAAATATAAAAAAACAATTAAGATGAGAACTTGGTCCAAGACTTCGAAGTCTTCTCTGAGCCAGTTTTTTTTTGTTTGTTTGTTTCACTTGCATCGTTGCAGTCTTTGACTCTACAGTGTCCGACGTGTATAAAGACAAAAGGGCAAACAAGTCAAATAAAACCCGTGTCAAACAAAGAAAAAAACATCAAAATGGGACAGTCAGACATAGTAAAGCCAGTAGATGAGGTTGAACAAGGAAAAAACAGAGGGGAAGATGATACGCGACCAGCGGTCGATGGCGTTCACATCCGTTAGGTCGGGGATTTTGATTTTAAGCTGCGATGACCGCCTCCGTAGGCGGCTGCGTTTCATCTGAGCGGACCGGTCCAAGGAGTGGCGGCTGGCAGAGCGCGGCCCTACCCCGCCACTCTGCTTGCGGTACTGGATGTGCGATGAGGCCGTGCTGTCCAGCTGGACCATGGACTGAGAGTTCCTAATGTCTGCCACGCTGGTGGTGATCTCACCTCCGGCCACTTCGTTGTGGATCTCCAAGGTGGTCAGCAGGATGTTTCCATGACCGTGGGGCTCCGCCTGAAGAGATGAAAAATAGACGAACGTATTACAATCATGAATGCACCTCAGCAAACCTAGGACCAGAATACACCAATGAGACATGGTGCACGTTGAAACAAATTATCTTCCACTGCCGGTACTGTTTGCTACTATAAGAGTAGGGAAATTAAACCAATACTGTTAATCCAAAAATGAACTAGATTAAAAGGTTAAATATATGTATCATGATTATCAATGTTAGGGTTTGTCGGGAGTCAGAGTGGAGTCTGGACTGGAGTCAGATTTGTGGAACAGATACTAACAAAAGTACGCATACAGGACATTATCTATCCTTTGACAATCTATTATACAGTAATCTATACGAATGGTCTGGGGATTAGCAAGATCCTTGTACAAACGTTGACTATGGTTTGTGACCTTGACCTCTGAGCTGGGGTGATGAAAAATTAGTTTATCAATTCAGCTAACACATCCACGTAAAAAAAATCAGCGTAAATGTGACACTAGCTTATTACAGACTTTGAAGCTGTGTGTGTGTGAACTAAAGTTTCCCACTGTCGTATTTTGTTTGTTGTTTTCATGTTCAGTTCGGACCTTTGACTCCCTGTGTTTCCAGCTGCTTTCAGTACTTTTCCATAGTCAGTCTAGCCACGCCCACCCACAACTCTTCTGCCAGTTTTCCCAGTTGTCTCCTCTCTACTCATCAGCCCCTGTTGTTATAATCCCCCAGTGGTCATTCTCTCTTCAACTGAGCTTTGTGTGAGCTTTTGCCACATCCAGTGTTTTTTTTAACCTCCTTGTGATTATACCTTCTCTTTTGTGTTGTTTTTGCCGCCATGTCTGCCATTTTTATTTTCAAATAAATTTAACTTTTGATTTTTTTATTATTACGTCTGCCTCCCAAGTCTGCCTGCTCAACTGGGTCCATTCCTGTCCTGACCTGCCTGAAACCCTGACAGCATGAACCGACCAACCATGAACCCAGCAGGCAAACAGTTTTTGTCCAGACTGTCTGATAAGGATTACTCTCAGCTCTGCGAAACAGTCCGGAGGTATGTGGACTCGTCCACCTCCCGTAATCTGTGGGATAGGTGGGTGGCCACAAGAGACATGTTAAATTAATATATTCGTCTTCCCAGACTAACTGACTCTCCGGGTATGGAGGACTTTTTAGACGAGGTGCTGGAGGAGGAGCGTTGGTTGGAGTCGCTCATCCGACCATGTGCTGTCAGTTCCAGTTCCCCACCAAGACTTCACACCCCTGTTTCCCTGTTTTTGAACTTACTTGCAGTTCCACCCTCTGCCCACCCTAGTCTTTTG
>JARVGS010000835.1:3066952-3077383 GCA_031762315.1 Hypsolebias antenori | reverse complement strand
CTGCAGTGCCTCTGTGTGTTGTCTCGGGACATGCACACGACCCTTGCGGCGACCCCCCCCCCCCCGCATAATGTTGGCGTCATTATGTGCTAGTGTGTGAGTTTTTTTTTTTTTTTTTTCATTATCACACTGCAGACCTTCAAACAGGTTAAAAGCGTTTTGGGAATTTCTTTGTCTCCAAACCCTATGTGTTATTTTTCACCACTTTTTATTGTCTGTCTAAACAGGTCTCACTTGTAACGGAGTCTCTGAAGCTCATTGCGACTTATCTGTTTAAATAAAGGTTGAATGAATGAATGAATTTCCTGGCACAGACTCCGCTTTTAAGCATTGTCCACAAATGTTTGTTTGAGCTTACGGAAGACCATTCCAGAAGTGTTTTGTGTTGGAAAACCCAGTTGTGGCCAAGTTTAATCCCTGTATCTGGTGAAATGGAGTAAAAGCTGAAGGTCAGTCAAGCTTCAAGGTGTTTCTTTAGAAGCAGGAGCTTATGTCTTTGGTGTAGTCTTCTCAGTCCATGGTGACATAAAACTGGTTTTCCTGTGGTCAGGGACACTGGTGTTCCAGTACTTGCCAGTTTATAGCAGGCTTGGTGGTTCCGGGTTGTTCCAGATCTTCTAAACCAATTTCCTTTTATCTTAAGGTGACAGATGAGCACTGGTCTAGCCAATCGTTGCTGTCAAACATTTGTTTTATGCTGGCAAAGAGTCGCCACCAGCTGCAGTTAATGAAAAGTTAATAAGGCTTGGTCTTGTCAAATTAAGATATTCCAGAACTTTCAGGACCACTTATTAAAAGATTTAGGTGAACGTACACATTTTAGCCTTCATCTTTAATGTTGAAAATCCAAAAGAAGTTCAAACTTGTGCCTCCAGTTCTTATCTTCAACAATTAAGGTTGTATAATTGCTCCACCCGAGGAAGAAATGGTTCAATTAAACCTTTGGCTGTATGGTAATGACTAGAACCGTCATCCAGCTAAAGAAGTCCTTCTACCGCCGTGGTCATTTAGTGTTTCTGGTGCAGCCAGTTTGTTATAAACTTGTCTTACTTCAAATGTAAAAACAGAACAATTATAACTGATTTAGATCAATAAGAACTTTGTGTTATTGCCAGACGAGGACCAGTGTTGTCTTGGTTGCTTAGAAAAGGCTGTTGTCCTGCAGCCGCCAAACTAATGAGCCAGAAGCAAAAATGTGGGATGATAGATGGTGAATTCATGTATAAAAGCCACATTTTTTATTATTTCTTTATACACAGGGCAAGTTGTATTACATTTTCTGTTGCTGTAACAAGAGCTGTCTAAAATCTGACAAAAATAATGTTTGTGAAATCACCAGGTTTATACTTAAAGTCCATATTTCTAAGTAAGAGCTTGAATATTAAGCTGGCAATACTAGAGTGGCTTCTTCCTAAAATGTCAGCTGTCATTTTGTACTGTCTTAATGGAAGTGGTATTTCAGATTCATAAAACAGACTTTTGGAAAATAGTTTTGAGCAGTCGGATCTTGGGGCACGAGGCCTTCCTACTCACAGCTTTCTATCTCCAGAGTGCAGTTCTGTTCATCCAGAGGATACCGCCTTAGGTCCATCATGCAAGCAGCTGTGGTAGTTATCCTGAAAGTTGAAAATGGACAAAGAGGTTTTAAAAAATACATTTTAGACAAAAGATAAAAACAAGAAGCCATTTGCAATGTTGTAAAACCAGCAGTGCAGTTACCTAACAGCATAAAGACTCCGGTAATGCAATTAGTCTAAAGCATTAAGCACTTTTCTGCTTCTATCATATTTAAAGGAAACTAAATGTGCATCCATCCAAGTTCCTCAGCTGGTTTAATGTTACAAAACTATACATCACAACTGTTCACACTCCGGTTCTAGGATGAGTTCACTTCCCCAATACCATAACTGACTGCCTCCATCTTATGATTAGATGGAAAATTTGTGAATGAGAAAATGGCACTGGCGGACTCTGTGCCGGTCCATCATGGTGAAGAGAGAACTGAGCTGTAAGGCAAAGCTCGGTTTTCCGGTTGGTCTACGTTCCTACCCTCACCTATGGTCATATACTCTGGGTAGTGACTCAAAGAATGAGATCGTGGATACAGGAGGTTGAAATGCGTTTCCTCTGCAGGGTAGCTGGACTCTCCCTTAGAGATAAGGTGAGAAGTTCAGATATTCGGGAGAGACTCAGAGTAGAACCGCTACTCCTCCACATCAACAGGAACCAGTTGAGGTGTTACGGGCACCTGGTAAGGATGCTCCCTGGGCGCCTCCCTAGGGAGGTGCTTCGGGCATGTCCATCTGGGAAAAGACACCAGGAAGACCCAGGACATGCTGGAGAGCCTATATCTCTCGGTTGGCCTGGGAACACCTTGGAGTCCTCTAGTGGTGTAGTGGGTATACCACGATAAAGTTAGTTTTACGATGGACATTGGACAACACTGAAGCCACAGAGCGCGAATGTCCAAACGCCCAACATAAAACTAACTTTACTGTGGTTGGTCCGTGTACTGTGCTTAGAAACCAAAGTACACTGGTTAGTACAATGTAATCATCAAATTATTTTGATTTTTAAGCATATTGAATATTTCCAAATGTATCTAATACTTAGATTTGAATAAATGTACAACAAACTTTGTACAACAGTTGGCTTTGTATTAATTATACAATAACTGGCTGGATAAGTGAATGTAATAAACAAGCGCTGCATACCGATAGATTGTTATGGAAGCATTTAACGTATCAATGACACGTGCATAATCATGTGTCATGTATCACTGCGCACTTTTAAGTAGGTATACTGAAATTCTTGAGCTTTTCTAGTAGGTATACTCCGTATACCCACATATCGCGTAGACTAAACCACTGGAGTCCTCCCAGAAGAGCTGGAAGAGGTGGCTGTGGAAAGAGATGTCTGGCCCTCCCTGATCAAGCTGCTGCCCCCACGACCCGACCTCGGAACAAGCAAAAGATGATGGATGGATGAAAATGGCACTGTGGCAAGAGATGTTGGCAGACTTTGGTGGCTGCTCATTCGAAGTGGTTCACAAAGAGTTCTTCCTTGGTTAATCAGATGTGATGATCAGAGAGCTAAAATGAGCAGTAAAGTGAAATGCAAATCATTTAGACTGAGTCTGGCCTGATTAAAAGCCGTCTGCTTGGCAGCTAGCCACTGGATGTCTTCATTCAGCTCAGACCCAGACGAGGCTGAGGAGTTCCATTAGATGATTTTAATAAACAGCTAAAATGGCAGCAACAGATGTGGTTTCCATGTGGTCAGTTTTAAAGTACACTGATCATTTTACCACCAGATTGTAAATTAGAAGCATTTTAAGAATTATGTAATATTTTGTCTAAATATTTCTTTGGCTGTTTTGTTTTTAATTTATTCTGCATCGTCAAAAGGAAAAATCTGATCAATATTACATTTTTCTGTGTCCTCTGCAAAATAAAAATTCCCAGAAAGTCATCAATGGATCAAGTCAACCCAGTCTAAAATGGCTGCCACTGCAGATCACCCTTCGCCAACATAAAAATGGCTAAAGCGCAGTCAGTTATGCAGATAAGGAGTTAACATTTGATGTGGTAGTAGCTGAGAGTCATACGCATACTCCAAGCACTAACAAGAGTTACTTTGATTTTGAGCTTTAAACAAAATGGCTTCAAGGCCCTATTTACACGCCACCGTTTAGTAAAACCATAGATTTTCTGCTGCGATTTGGACATTTGTGAAAATACAACTGCGCTTTTGTTTCCTCGAACACCCAAACTTTTTAAATTCAGATCTCAACTGATCTGCATTGGTTTGCAATTGGGTGTGCGCACTACGAATGGCTGTAGTCATTGGTTTTTCTGGCCTTGCGTAGATGAACAGCAGTATCAGTGGTGGATAGGAGAGTGCTGTTTGTGCTAATCACCCATTTTCAACAAATGGAAGCAACCCAACTTCATCCTTGGTCCAAACTAACATTCTTGCATTCTTTGTTTTGGATGTAGCTGTTCTGTGTCTGTGCTCATGTGCGTAGGTGAACTATAAAAACCACAGTTCACCAAACACAGCGTAACAGTGGAAATGTGTGTTTTTCCCCACAGTCACCATCAGAAACATGCTAACGTTTCAAGAAATAGTTCATGTGTATATAGGGCTTAAACTCTATCATAAAATTAGTGATTGGTTATTGATTGTTTTATGATGTGTTCTGTTTGAAGCGAGAAGTGGGAAAGTCCCAAGTCTGACAAAATAACTGGAATTAAGTGAGATATCTGACCTGACCCAGACCTTAAAATCTAAAATGGCTGCCTCACCGTTAAATCATCCGGACTCGTTTTCTCGTTCTCAACCTTTTTTCTACACAAGGGTAAAATGGTTAGTAAAAGGTTAGAGCAAAAAGCTGCGCAGAATGCTTGACCACTTTTCGGCCATCGCTATTGAAAGTAATGCTAATGCTAATGTGCTAACGATGGAAACTGCTTGGAAAAAAGTACAAAATTAACAGAAATTAATATGTTTGGAGAAATAAAAGAGTAAAAATGGAAATAGAAAAGGAGAGCAAAACATATCTGTACATTTTTTTCAAAACACATACTTTAAAATGAGAATATAATATATAAATGAGAAAACAAAATGAAAATAAAGAAATTCTCATACTTGCATTTATTTCCTGAACTATACATTTGATTTGCAGTTTAAATTATGAACAATATTGAAGATTTTTAAAGAAGCTGAGCAAAACAGTTTATATTGTCATGACAAACATAAAAAATAAATGGCAAGAATTACTGTTTGTTTTTTCTAAAAATATTTCATAGAAATCACCTATGTAACTAAATAACTATAATGAAACATTCTCATAATCTTTATTTTTTAAAGCAGAAGATACATAATTTGCTACAATGATTTTAGAAAATTGTTTTTCAGCTCAATCCTAAACCTTATCTAACATGCGTTTATTTAACAGCTCATTTTAAAATTAAAAAACACTGCGTCACACAACTCCCTTCTCCCTTTATCTCTTGAAAACATTACAAGGTCTATAAGTAGCTCACAAGGCTAAATTCTCTGAACTCCAGTTGCATAATGGAGCACCGCTGTTTGACTTTAAAGTACAAACCCTGACAGATGCAAATGCATGTAAGCAAGTGCACGTCCAAACAAAGACAGAAACACACAGCTGCTTAGCACTCTGATCATTCAAAGCTTGCATAAATATTCATGGGTCGTGCAAACTCCTCTCAACCTGACTGTTGAAAAGATCAATGGAGAAAAAAAAAAACTGAGCTGCACAAAATTAATTTCAACCTGCAGCGAGTACCTGAGCGTTACGTTTCACCCATTTATACTTATAATTTGAATATCTATCCGGACAAAAAGCACAATATAGGAAAAATATACATAAACATGCCAGACCAGTAGGTGGCGATAGAGATGACTTAAACGACACATCAAATATTAAACAAAGTACATCTTTGTGTGGCCCTTTTCATGGTTACTAATGTGCCATCAAAGTCTACAGTCTAGATGCATCAGAATCAGAATAAGCTTTGTTGTCATTGCACATTTAAGTACAGCAAAATTATGTTCTGTACAGTCATCCTAAAGATAGACGGAAGTGTACAGGGGCTGCAGCTTCTAAGAAGCGCTGCCTTTATTGCTTGGATAGAAAAAGGGAAGACACATAAGGAGAGAGTGGTATAAAAAAAAAAGATCTCTCACGCTATGTCCTTAACAGGACATGGTATAAAGTATCAAAAACATCTACCACAGCAAGCAATGTAGACACAATACATGCATGGATGACAAGACGATGAGATTTGTCCATGAGCGCTTCCAGATAGTCTCCATAGTCCTAATAAGATGTTAGTATCTGTCAGCCGGTACGAGTTTCCATAGTCCTAATAAGATGTTGGTGTCTCTCAGCCGGTACAGCTCTGATAAGTGTTCAAAGAAGTTCTCGGGGTGCGGGGGGTGGACATAGCAGAGCTTCTTTATTCACATATCCACCAGGAGCAATTTGAGATAAGTTGGCCTTCTACAGCTGAGTGGGGGAGGCCAGATTCAGATTAACAACAATTGTTTGGGCAGGCAGACTCTGGTTCCTGTCTGCCTTCAGTTCTGCTGGAATTGTCGATGGTGAATCCAAACAGCCAGATTTGTGGATATTCCACTGGTCCGTGCTTTGTTGGCTTTTCTCCAGGGTTGAATCCATCATGCCAGTGAGTTCCAGGAGCTGTCTGAGAGCTCAAAGCTCAAATTAATCCTTCACATGAGGTTGGCAGCTTTACCATGGCCGCAAGTGCTGCCGACATCTTTCTAATTTGTCAGTATCCTAGGTATCCACCAATCCAAAAAGCAGAAACCCTGTTGTCATAAATCCAGTTACGTACATGTCTTATCCATGATATACCCAGCTGTGTGCATCCGCTCGGACGTGAGGGCTCTCCAGCACCCTGTCTCTTGAAAAAAATGTTTAATCAATTGCGTTGAGAGACCAGCTGACCAGATCCATAATAAAAAATGATTCGGAAGATGTGTAACGAGAGACTTTGATACACAGGACAAAGTGTAAAAGCAAGAGAGGGAAGAAAAGCATCTGTCTTGTTTGAGAGTAAGTGAGAAAAAAAAGTCTTTTCCAAGTTTTTTTAGCAACTAATTGACATTTATTTGTCATTTGTGTATATTTGTCACAATCACTTGACTATGGCCTTATCTGATGAAAAATATATAAATTACTAATAAATTTGATGTTTAATCTCTGCATTACTTTTATCAATGGCTGCTAATATTTTCTACTGCAGCTAACGGAAATAGCTATGAACGTACTTTAGGCACATTCAGCGTTGTTCAACATTTCCTCTCACAAACTAACCTTCACAGCAGGTGCTGTTAGCTTCAAAAATACTCGCAGAACCACTCATTTAAATGTGGGCCGACTGCACCGGTGCAAAGAGACTGCCCGGTTTTCAATAAACTTCACGTTAGAACGTGTATTCTTGAAAATCCTGTTTGTACGTGGACGAGACATACAAGCAGTGAATGTTTTTATTTTAAAATATCCTAAAGTACTGAGGACTGGGCTATAGGTTGATGTATATTTTCATCAGTTTATACAACATCTTAATGAAATGTGTGATTATGTGTATTAACGTTTTCATGCATCATATAGTTACCATTTTCTGTTTCTGGAAGGAAGAATTTCTCAGTTACACGCTTGCACTCGCAAAAGACAAACTCCAGCAATGTGAACACATGAGAGGACGAGGATCATTGGCAGAGAGCTGGTCACATGAGGTAGTATAGGGACTTCCTATACGTCGGTGGTGACTACTTCCTGGAGGTGTGGCCAGTTCTCGTGTGTTGGTCGAGGCTCAGTGCCAATTCCAGGGATTTCATGGCGGCTCAGGATGGCCCAGCACTGCTCTGAATTTTGTACCTTACATGTGTAGTTAAAATAAACTTTCTGAGATGTAAATTGATCGCCTCTCCAGCGTCTGCTTCAGATCATTAGAACACACGTATCTTACAAGATCTAAAAGGGAAGGCAGAACCTACCTGAGTCCGTAGAGGACGGTTCCATCAGGGTGCAGGCGAATCATGCGGTTTTTGACAGTGACTCCGTGAACAAAAGACTTCTTGTCGTTGAGGAAGTAGGTGTCGGGGACCCAAAGCTGGTCGGCGACCCTGTTGTCCAGAGTTAAGTTTAGGGGGATTCCTATGTAGGCGAGACGTTTGTCCCTCCAGTACTGTTGGAAGTACATGGTCAATGTGTAGTCCTACAGAAGGAACAGAAGAAAGGAAAACCATAATGATGGACTCAAACTTCTCTTTTTGGTAAAACGACTGCATCAGATGTTTGAAAGAAACATTATGTTCTTTAAGATGCGTAGCAGAGCGCTCTTACAAACTGGAGGGAGCGTGGACCAAGAAGTTCATACACTGCCCCTTTGCCCCCATCACTTTGGAAACAAACTGACCCATGCAGTAATGTGCCGTTGAATTGAGGTGCACTCACTACAACTGAGCTGACTCATCTGCAGAAGCTTTAGAGACGACTTTTCATAAAAAATTTCATCTGATGGTCAAAGAACCACTCTCTGTATTTCAGTATTCACGGTACAGCCATAGCGATTCTCAAAGGTAAATTGCAAGATGTGCAAAAGCCTTTCAAACAAATGTTTTCTATTCGTTTTATTCAGACTGACACTCGGGCTTTTAAATACAGTGAATTACCATCACCTCTGCTTAAATGATGTGGTTTCTGTTGTTAATGGAGTCTTACTAAATGCCAAGATGCAGATATTTGCTCTTCACTTAGATTCCCCCCCCCTCCAAAAAAAAAAAAAAAAAGTTTTAGCTTTAAAAAAACACAGCTGCATACCCCTCATGGGTTATTCTCTGTTTGTTCTTCTAATTCTTTCAAATGCTCCACTGACTATGTAAGTTTAAGGGTTTTTTTTATATGCTTGCTTGGTCTGACAACATGCAAAACATGTTAGACTTTAGGGTTTACTGTTTGCCTTCTGATAATGGAAGTTTCTTTTGAGCACAAATTATGTCTTTATCTGGTATTATGTTTTAAGCACTTGAACACTACTAATGCTAGGAGACTGTTTTTGATCCATTTAGAAAATAATTAGTTGTTTCTTGACAATTTTTCAATTTATTTCTCCACATATAGCTGAAAGGACCTGTGTTAGCATAATAGGCTAACCTGAAATGCAAAATCTGTTTTTTTTTTTTTTCTCTTTAAAATAAAATTAGTTCAGATCTAGGTACTTGTAAATGCGTGTTTGAGTGGGCTAAATTAGAAAAAAGACTTTAGCTTGTTTGACAAGCTAACAACTGACAAGCTAACAATTGACAAGCTAACCGCTAGTCCAAGTGCGAGCCAAAGCTGATTGCTGTCAGTTTAAAACTAATTTATAAAAAATATTCATAGCATATAAAGTAATAAACATTTTAGAAACCTTACATCTCTGTCAGTTTCACCTTTTACAATCATTCCCACAGAAATATTATATTCCTGCTTGAAGTTTTAAGGGCCACTCTGAAAGAGCTACTGATCGCTGTTGCTGTTAGCGCTTGCAATCGACGGCAAATTTCTTTGTAAATAACCGTGTATTGTAAAATTAACAGTAGAATAATGGTTCATAAAGTGTCCACATCAAATTTTAGTTTATTTTAGCAACAGGAACAGTTTAGGCTGCCAGCAATCCACTCTGGTCTTGTGTTAGCCGTTAGCTTCTCAAAACGAGGAAAATTAAACTCCATTTCTCTAAACTGAAATCCTTTTTGAAGTTATCTTTAAACAAGTAATAAGTTTTTCCCTACAAAATCCCACTTCAAAACATCTGAAAGTGTAATTTCATTTTTAAAGGTGAAAATACAGAGGCTGCCATTTTATTAAGGTAGCCTGCTACAATGCTAACACAAATTTAGCCCAAAGCTCAGATACTGTATTTTCCATCCTTTAAGTCACAGTTTTTTGCATAATTTACATGCCCTGTGACTTTTAGGCTGAAGCGACATATTTATAGAGTTTTTCCCATATTTATAAACCAATTTTTGGCTGAGATATGACAGTTTTCATTCATTATGACTGAAAAACAATTGAGCAGTACCACTTTCAGCCACTTGATGGCAGCAGAGTAGAAGTAGCTATATGGCATGCCGTTGTACCATGTAATAGGTAAATGTGGCTATAATGACAAATTCAAAACAATTCAGGAAAATCAATTGGACTTTATTTATTATACTTGTTTTTTTTTTTCTTGAACATTTTTAAATTTACCATGTCCTGGATGACTGAGAATTTTCACCAGATATTAATGATACAATCGGCCTGCCATAGTCTCCCCACCTTCGTTCTGCTCGGTGCTTGGAACCGTCCAAACAGCTGCACCACCCCGGCGAAATGCAGCTTATTTGACCATTAAAGTGCATTTATTAAGCAAATGTTAGACTGAGACACACCTTTGATATAATTTCAAGCAAAAAAATAATTGTTTAGGTGCTTTTCTTGTTAAATTTTGAAGAAACGAGCCGCGTTCCACTCCCTTTTTCCCTCCCTCTGCGCACTCCCAGAGCACTGAGGCAGCCAATCAGCTGTTTTGAACATTAAACTGCATTTAAGCAAATGTTAGACTAAGACACACATTTACTATAATTTCAAGCAAACACATAATTGTTTTTAATTATCAATCTTGTTAAATTCTTGTTAAAGTCCTCCTGTGCACGCTCCCATGGCTGCCATTTGGCAGCGCATCGATTTTTGGCACAACACCGGCCCATATTTCCAGGATGTCAGCAGTGACGCATGATAGATGCGACGTACACGGCCAAGCGACATATTTACGGATTTTTCCACTCTATTACACAAATATGGACTGATGTGGGTTATAGGGTGTAGCGCCGTGTATCGTGGAAACTACG
>JARVGS010000835.1:3028992-3040447 GCA_031762315.1 Hypsolebias antenori | reverse complement strand
TATTTATTTTAGTATTTATATACATATATCCATATATCATCCTTCTTGATATAGTGAGCGTTGCACCAGGTAGGAGGTCGAGGCAGCAGGTGGCGGGGGCGTGCCTGGAGGGCTGACGAGTCCTCTGCACGGTGGCCTCAGCCCTCATTCCCCCGTTGGAGCGAGTCTCCTCCACCGGTCCTGAGGAGGTGAGCGTGAGGACACGGGCAGCACGGAGGAAGATCTCCACCGGCAGCCGTGCACCGCGAGCACCGTGTGCTTGACAGGAGAAGATGCCCCCCAGATGTGCACCTGGAGGAGGGAAAGAGGTGGGGAGGGCCGTACAGATGCCAGAGGTACAGTCTCCAGACTGAGACCGGGCTGTCCGGTTCTTAAAGGGAACAGTGAAATACAGACTGATGCTACAGTCACTGAGCCAGTCAGCGCCCGGGATACAGAGCACAATGCTCTGGTTGGTCATCTTTCATCAATCAGCCAATCACGTGCCGTGTACAAACTTACGCTGAAAACCCGCAAAATAGGAGTCCGCGAAAGTCGAAACACGACGTAGCGAGAGACTAATATACATCCGTTTATGCTAAAACCATGACAAATCTAGTGTGGTGTAATTTTCTACAACCATTTTTAAAATGTTTATGAAAAACTAATAAAATGTCATAAAATTAAAAGCTAACTGAGCTAGCTTTAGTAACAGATGCACTTGTTAGCTAAAAGTAACAGTTAAAATATATAAACAGAAATACCTACGAAAATATAGAAGATGTTTTGTTACTTTATGTAACTAACTGTAAACTAATTTAATTTGACCACTTCTTACATTCAGGAATATTAATGCTTTTAATACTTTCAGTGGTTCCCAACCATGGTCCTTGAGGAACACCACCTTGCATGTTTTACTCGTTCTCCTGCTCCAACACACCTGATTCAGTGATTTGGTTGCTTCCTTAAATTCTGCAGAAGCCTTCAAACCACATTCACATCAGGTGTGTAAAAGCAGGGAAACAACTAAAACATTCAGGGTGGTGTTCCTCAAGGACCAGAGTTTGGAACCACTGCTTTAAGAGAACCTAACAGGAAATACATGAGTTGGTGAGCCATGTTTGCTTTCATATTCTGGACTGTAGATTATAAAGACCATGGTACCCACTGAAGTCGAGCAGTGAGGTTTAAGCACCCGCACTGTCACCATACCTCCCCATTCAGTCCACCAATGGGGAGCGCCTGTTTTCCAAAGTATTAGCCACTGGTGCAGCACTGTACCATCCATCACCAGCAGTAGGCGGTACTGCGAAAGAGCCGGAAAAATGTGGAGTGAAACCAGTCTCCTCCGAGGCTGGCAGAGGAGGCAGCCTTTGTGATGCTGATGCTGCGATTAACCCCTCTGGAGGCGATGCGGGAGACGTGGTGCGGCGGGCGCTGAAGAGCCGACAGAGACTACTACAACACCTCCTGACGGGGAAACCTCTCACTGACAGCAAGAAAGACTGAACGAAAGAGAGAAGAAGCAATAAAGGAAGAGGAGGGGGAGGAAAGACAGCCCCGGCGAGCCTGGAGAAGAACAGTAAGGTCCAGTTTGAACAACGCAGACAGAGACCACGTCGTCCAGTCACCGCCTGGTGGGAGAACAAACGCCTGTATCTTTGGAGCTGCATTCAGGTAGCCTCTTTTTCTTATTATCACAAGATAGTTTTGTGCGTTTGACGGAGAAAAAGCAAAAAGGCGAAGATGGAAGAAAGGAGAGAGGAGGGATGGGGAAGGAGGGGGTGGCCCATGTAAATTCAGATGCCCTAGATTCAATAGGAGCTTCCCATAGTAAAAACTATACGTCAGAAAACCTTTATTTTTTATTTCTTTCCCCATAAGGAATTGTAACATTTCGACGTGTCTGTCTAAAATCCCATTATGAATATGGAGGAGTTGCAGACCGCAGCTTCGGTGAGCACGAGCTTGTCCCGCTGCCTGATTTTGTGTTGCAGTGAGGCGAAGAGTTTTCCACGATTTATTTTTTAATTTGTGCTCATGAAACTGCAGTCGATCTTTAAAAGACGGTAACTTCCTTATGGTTTCTTTCTTTCTCTGTTCGTATGGATTTCTCTTGCAGCGCTCCACAACAAAATGGGCAGAGCTTCAGTCATGGCTCAGCTCGTCCTTTCACTCCTGCTCCTGTTTGGATGCCGAAATAGGTAAATACAGCGTTTCATCCACGAAATAATGACACTACATGCATCATTATGTGCTGGTGATTTGATTCAGTTCCTTTTGCACCTTTGAAAACTCAACTCTTTGACTTTCATCTGCTGTTCCCAGTAACTGTTTCCTTTTGCTACATATCTATGCAACTGGCTGTTTTTTTTCTAAATTTTAAAGGGCGAAAAGCTCACTGTACGTTACTGAACCAGTGCAGTCACATCTGAAAAGATTGTCATTCAGATTAGATGTTCTAATCTGGATTGTAGCCTTTGTACAGCCTTTCCCTGATACTGATCCCAAACCCAGTTAAAAAAACAGAAAAGCTCATCTCCGAGACATAATGCCGTGTTTCTCGCTATAGAACGAGAGCTCATTTGTTTGTATTTGGATCACACATCTAAGCCCTAATTATCTCCACCGGTATGTGGAAGCAATCCTTATGTTTAATAATTAATCACAACAAGTCTGTCCTTGATTCGGCTAGCTAATTAATCACAATAACCGCGTCTTGTTTGACGTCTTGAAGTTGGACTAACGCAGGGACCATCTCCTTCGTCTTGTTTCTCCTAGTCTTAGCCAGACGTCATCGGAAGCTCAGAAGGAGACGGGCGCCAACGACAACAGCACGGTCTTCACCAGGATCCTGGATGGGCTCTTGGATGGCTATGACAACAGACTCCGCCCAGGGCTTGGAGGTTCGCCAGGGGAAGGGCTTTGGGTTTGAATTTTTTGCACAGGCAGTGTTCATCCTCAAGGCTGTAGCTCAATGGGCTGCGACTACTGGTGACAAACCTTTGTGAGGTAGTCTCCACAATGTCTTAAATCATTCTCAAGGGTTCTCACTTGTCTTGGCTTGTCTGTGGTTTGCCATGGAGAATTCTAGATATATACCAAATATTAGACCATTTTCCTCAAAATAGTCCAGAAGTTCCTGTGGAATCTACGTATCTTGAACTCTTTTCAATTCAGTTTGTGTACAAAGCAATTCCAAAGTACTCTTGCTGTATTTTCCATGTATTTTTATGCAAACTTCAGCCTAAATTGGCAGCACAACAGCTCGGTGGTTGACGCTGATGCCTTACAGCAAGAAGGTTCTGGGTTCAATTCTCAGTTTGGACCAGGAGTTGCTCTGCAAGGAGTTTACATGTTCTCATGTTCGTGTGTACTCCAGTTTCCTCCCACAGTCCAAAAACATGCAAGCTAGGCTGCGTTCAGGTCCAGGCCTCCCTTACAGGAGACATCTGTGACGCCTTTAGGACTTGAAGGTTAAATAAAGGTTGATAAAAGACAAATTAATAACTAATTTTGGCCCAAATGTTGTTGGAAGTTTGTGTACATCGTTCAATATGATTTCAAGTAAACGTAACTGTTAATTCTTGGGCTTGTGTCTTTGACCAGTCCCGAGAGTGAGATGCTACTTTTAAGTAAAAGCACTGAAGGTATTTTGTCATTTGTACATCACTCCCCTTGAATCAAAACTCGTCCAGATACTGAAGTGGAAATGTACCAGTTGGTGTTTCCTTGAACAAGGAGAAAACCTTTATTGGTCTTCTTTCATAGCAAGTCCATTGTAAGGCGATGCAAGTCCCACCACCCCCACCACCACCAGAATGAAGTGCTCTGTGGACTTTTATTCACGTTCCTCACCCTGGCAACAGGAGATAACCTTGAGAGCCAACGATCTGCCAATCAGAAGTGATATTTTCTTTCTCCTGAGCCACTGAAACATTTGCTTCTTTTCCATCAACGAGGTCCTTTTTTCTTCACCAAATGTTCACAAGCTTTTCATCGTGCCACCAAGATGCCGATCAGCATACACCTTGTTGCCACATTTTCAGCAGCTGTCCAATGACAAGGGGGAGAGGGGGGGACAAGTGCTTTTTCATATCGATGTGTCATGGCAAAAGCCAGCTTTCACAGCCTGGTAACGGTTGCTACGCTTGACAAGAAGGCCTATAAATACATCCCAGAAAAACACTGAGGGGCCTTCAGTTAATGAGTTTCTCAAAAACAGCAGCTTTCTGAATTTATTTTCATGGGAATGTCTTTTTTTTCCTCGTGCAATTGACAGATTAAAGGCTCCGACTTTTTTGTGAAGCCAGCTGGGCTCAAACCTGCAGCCCCAGTGTTAAAAAACCACTGAGCTACCACAGCCCACAAGTTTATACAAGTATGAGTTGTGGGCTTGTCATTAGAGATCGACATTCAACCCCAAACTCTTCATTTCACTGAGTATCTTTGCCGACCATCGACCATTGCCCCAAACTGGTTTTAGTAAAATAGTCATTGCAGTTGTGTTGCCGTCTTTAGATGGTAATACAAAACCTGTTGACACAAAAAGGTGCTCAAGCCATTTATTTTTGTTAATATTTTTCTGGTTTCTGTTTTTATTTTAAACTTAATGTCATTCATTCTAGATTGTATCAATTGATTTCTGGTTATATCATTTATACTTTTACAGTCTAGTTATGTGTCTACGCTGGGACACTTCTTAAGAATCATAATCCACACAATTGAGGTGGGTCGAGCATCTGGTGAGGATGCCCCCCTGGGCGCCTCCCTAGGGAGGTACTTCGGGCATGTCCAACTGGGAGGAGACCCCGGGGAAGACCCAGGACACTCTGGGAACACCTTGGAGTCCTCTCAGAAGAGCTGGAAGAGGCGGCTGTGGAAAGAGATGTCTGGACCACCCTGCTCCAGATGCTGCCCCCACAACCCGAGTTCAGAACAAGCAGAAGATAATGGATTGATGGATAATCTACACATTTTGACATTTTGATGACAGAAACATATTTGGACATTTTGAAAACAGTAATATACAAATTTTGAGACATTGAGGACAGCAATGTTTGTATTTTGACCCCTTGGGGAAAGTAATGTGCTCATTTTAGACCAAGAGGACAGATGGTTTGATTCATAGACCAACACTGAACACGGGACTGTTCAGGTTTTTCAAACAAACATAGTTTGGACCTAATCTCCATTCAGTTTCACACCATTCACACCTTCGAGCACTCGACTGAATCATTTAACGTGTGGACCAGGCCTCTGCCAAAAATAAAATGGCAAAAAACACAGAATGCCATCTAGTTATCATTATTTGCATGTTTACTTATTAATATTTTGAATCTGCTGTCTGATCATTGGTTCTTAAACATTCTCCCTTGTGTTCCCTCAACAGAGAACGTCACAGAGATCAAGACAAACATTTTTGTCACCAGCTTTGGGCCCGTGTCTGACACGGAGATGGTGAGTTTGTTCACAGCAAACACTGGTGACAAACAAACAAGTGGCTAAGAGGAACAAAAGCACTGAGACGCAGAGCCCAGGCAGATGACTGCTGTAAAGAGAAATACATATTTGTGTCGAATGAGACCAGTACCTCTACTCCTGTTGCTCACCTGTGACGACTGGCATTTTTATGGCTCCTAAAATAACAAAAGTACCACATACGTTATATTATACGCTCATCAACAAACTATCATACACCAATACAGCAATCTATAGCAATGGACCAGACAAGAGAAAGTTGATGTTAAGTAAGTAAGTTTTTGATTGAATGGAGACTGTACCACAATTTGTTCATCTTTAGCATCTAAAAAATGTGAGGGAGGTACATTTTTATAATTGAAATCTCATTTCAGTTGTTCCAAGTGAGTCACCTCTTCATTTATCCTTCCTCTTAGGAACTAAACTGTTCAACCTGGACAGGTTTTACCATGGTTATTAAACTTACCATAACCAAGTTAAAAAAAGGATTGTCACAGATTATTCACTGGTTAATTTCATGTATTATGGCAAGAGACATATGTTTCTTCAGTCCGTTAGAGAAAATGTGTCAGAATTTATTCTGCTGGGTGGTAGATTATTCTGGATTCATGGACATATAACCACAAGAAGAACCAGAACAACATACCACCCAACAGAATAAGACCTTGAATCCATAATAATATACCACCCAACAGAATAAGACCTTGAATCCATATTAATATACCACCCAACAGAATAAGACCTTGAATCCATAATAATATACCACCCAACAGAATAAGACCATGAATCCATAATAATATACCACCCAACAGAATAAGACCATGAATCCATAATAATACACAACCCAACAGAATAAGACCTTGAATCCAGAACAAAATACCATCCAGTAGAGTAAGACCTTGAATCTTGAAAAATATACCACCCAACAGAATAAGGCCTTAAATCCACAACAATGAATAGACTGTACTTATCCTGTTTAGCACCTTTCTATCTTATCAAGACACTCAAAGCGCTTTACACTACAATCTGTGCCCTCATTTACCCATTCATGCAGCACTCTATGAGATCTGCACAAAGCTATTCTGAATCTGTAGAGACTAATCAGTGTTTTAAATCACATTCATACACTGATGGGACACACATCAGAGGCATTTAGGGGTTCAGTGTCTTGCCCAGGGACACTTTGGCATGTGACTGCTGGTGGAATCGAACCCCCCCCAACTCTTGCATTGGAAGACGACTGCTCTAACCACTCAGACACAGCCACCTTATACACCACCCTGACCCAACTGTAAGACCACGAGTCTGGAAAAATACCATCCAACATAGTAAAGATGCTTGAGGCAAATCCACATTTGACAAATGTGTGAGTTTATGCAGGGTCAAACCATGGAGTGTACAGTCAAGACATTTCTAAGAAGCTTTGAGGGAAAATTTCTAAAACCCAACTTATGTTTCTTTTTTCTCTGATTGCTGATCTCAGGAATACACCATTGACGTGTTCTTTCGCCAGAGCTGGAAGGACGAGCGGCTGTGCTTCAAGGGGCCGATGGAGAAGCTGCCGTTAAACAACCTTCTGGCCAGCAATATCTGGACCCCCGATACGTTCTTCCTTAATGGCAAAAAGTCGATAGCTCATAATATGACCACGCCCAACAAGCTGCTGAGGCTGAAGGACGATGGCACTCTGCTTTACACGATGAGGTATGCCACAACGTGGGCCGACGATCCATTTCTGACCAACACGAGTGAGAACGCAGTTTGTTTTAGTGGACTTCATGTTGCGGTTTTAGTCACAGGAGTTTAGGAGCTAGATGAAGAACCAAGCAGCAGAGAGCATTCCACAAATTGACAGAAACCTGCCTCCCGCTGTAGGACAACACCACCACCTGGTGACCAAACCGCAGAACTGCATGCATGTTTGACTAATCCACATCACAGAAGGGGCAAGCATGTAGTACACACTCCCTTTTTATGTTTCTAAAGACAAGTCAATAGTTGAAGTGTAAAAATTGGCATAAAACAGGGCTATCCAATAAGTGGCCCGGGTTCCACATTCAACACATTTGCTCAGTCCGGTCCACCAATGAGTTCTTATAAAACTAAACTAGATTTTAAATTGTGAATTAAATTTACATAATGACAATAATTGCCGGGCGTTTTGCCCTTGAGCTGTCGGCCAATAATGAGACAAATTTAGCCGTCGTCTTGTGGTCTCTGTGGGACCATTTAAGGTCTAATTCTGTGCCTTTCCTCGGGGTTTAACTAGCTGTAGAGCTACGAGTACCACAGACGAGAGTTTCCCACCAGGATGAAGATTATCTACATGCAGCCAGCCAGTAAAACATGTTCTCTGCTTAAACCAGACGTAGCAATGCTGACCTTTAACCTCAAGACTTACTGTAACCAGTAAAAATCTGGGTACGTATAGCCATTCGTCATGGGCATGAGTGTCATTTGAGTTTAGGTATTTTATATTTTTTAATACCAAACAAAACTTCGACAGTTTGTAAAAACATGAATTGGGAGCAAAAGTTTAATTTATCGTGACTTTTGCCCACGGATTATTGATTTTAGTGACAGGAAGTAGGTTTGGAAGAGTCTAAGTGAGAACACAAGGTGGTCGGTCGTGGTCTAGAACTCTGGCATGCAGGGTGATGGTTGACAATGCAACCCTTCGAGGAAGTTTTTCTTTTTTTTTCCGTCTCGTGGCGACGTGTCTGATCATTTGTATGTGCAATCACACCCACGGCATCACAAATAAAGACCGCTCCCCCCGTAACACTTCTTATTTAACACTTCCAACGGTTCTTTTAGTCTTTTCTCACTCGGCTGGGCGACAGATTTAAAAACGGACCTGTTGGTGTGAAGATGGCATCTCAGAGCCTTTTCAGGTCCGAGCTCAACTTACCGTATTTTTCGGACAACAAGGTGCACATAAAGTCCTTGAACTTTCTCAAAAATGGACAGTGCACCTTATGTATTACCATAATTCTGGTTGTGCTTACTGACCTCAAAGTGATTTTATGTGGTACATGGCACTCAAAAATCTGTCAAAATCAACCGTTCGTTGATAGTGCGCCTTATAATCTGGTGCGCCTTATGGCCCAAAAAATACGGTATTTATTGTGTATTTTTATTTTCTGAAAGGTCAGCTCAGCACGAGTCGGTGTGAGTGCTCGTCCGTTCAGGTGGTTTACACTCAGCAATGCAGACGGAACACGAGGAGTAAACATGAACTGAACTTGATCTGAACAACGGCGGCTGACGGTGAGACTCTGGGCGGAACGAGGAGACTTGAGAAGGCACAGGAACACCTGGATGTGGTGCTAGGGAACGGCAGAGCACCTACATGGACTGGGCTGAGGAGGTGCGGACGGGCGGGGCAGGTTGACCGGAGAAACACCGAGGGATGAAAGCAATGGTGGACAATCTGTCACGAGCGTGGCCCAGGAAATGACATGTGTTGCTCTGCGTGACACGTTGCTGTGGATCTAACGGTGTTCTTGGTCGTTCCTTCGTTCCCTTACACAGGCAGAGACTCCCATATTTAATGTAGCCTTAAACTAGTTACAAATAAGTAAATAAATGTACAAACATAACAGTTCATTGCCAAGATAGACCAGACAAGACAAGCCGATGTCGCCCGTCGCTGAGGGATTTGAATAGTGACTGTTTTAGTTTTTGAAAAGAGGTACGTTTTTATTTTATTTCTTTATTTGCTTGTCTGAGGCGGAGCCAGAGGGTGGCCGATGGTGGCTTTGGTCACCATAGATTGACCACCCCATTCACATTCAGCTCACATTAACATTTTCAGCCTTCTTCAGCAGCATTCAACATATTTCCTGTGAAAATGCAGTGTGAAAGCTTATTGCTGAATAACTTGCTAAAAAAAACAGCTGAAATTAGCTAAAAGCATGCTGAAATGTAGCTGAAATAGAAGAACAAGCTTAAGTTAGCAGAAGAAAGCAAAAATATCATGTTTTTGCTGAGTTATGTTTAAATAAGCAGAAATGAGCACAAAAATAAGGAAATTAGCTAAAAAAAAAGGCTGAAATTAGCAAAACACAATAGCTGAAAAGTAGCTGAGAAGGCAGAAAGAATCATAAGCAACCAGAAGGAAGTGGAAGAAGCTGAAATGAGCTGAAAATGTGGAATTAGCTGAAATGCTAAATTTAGCACAAAAAGCTAAATAATTGCTGAAATAGCAGAAAAGGCTGAAACTATCAGAAATAACCTGAAAGGAGCGTGACAAGCTGAAATGATCAGAAATAAATTGAAAGTAGCAGAAATTACCTCAGAAAACTTGAATTTATCTGAAAACAGCTGAAGTTAGCTACATACATGCTTAAAAATGTAATGCAAAGGTAGGACAAGCTTAAATTAGTAGAAGGAAGTGGCGAGAGCACAGTTTTGCTCATTTAGGCTGAAAGAAGCAGAAATGAGCACAAGAAAATGGAAATTGTCTGAAAAAAGATGAAATCAGCAAAAACAGTTGATAATTAGCTTTAAAAAAGCCGAAGGAAGCTTAAATCACAAGAAGGAAGTTGATAGAGTATATTTTTGCTTAATTAGACTGAAAAGTTTGTGTGGAAAAAAAAAAGTGGAATTAGCTGAAAAAGCTAAACTTAGCATAAAAACAGCTAAATAGTAGCTGAAATAGCAGAAATGGATGAAATGCATAAATAAGCTGAATTAATTCAATTATTTCAGTTAATTTCAACTTGTTGTGCTCCTTTAAGCCTGTTTATGCTACTTTCAGTTATTTCAGCTACTGTTTAGCTGTTTTATGCTAATATTAATTTTTTCAGCTAATTTCACTATTTTTGCACTCATTTCAACTTCTGTGTTCTTCCTGCTTTCTCCTGCTGATTTACGCTTGTTCTTCCATTTCAGCTACATTTCAGCATTTTTTTAGCTCGTTTCAGCTGTTTTTAGCTAATTTCAGCTGATTTTCAGCTGTTCTGCAATAAGCATTTGCAGGAAAAAATGCAGTTTGTCTGTTTCACACTGATATTCACCTCAGGATCATGTTGTGTTTGATTCATTTATCTTTTGTTCCACATGTCACTTGACTTTACAAACTAAAAGCAGATGATTTCGGCTCCTGCCCTCCTCCAGCTGACAATAACGAAGCGCGGCTACACGATTAATTAGGACATGTTCAAATGGCCGACATGTTCGCATTCAGTCATCACAGGCCTCCTCTCCCTCGCCGAAGAGTGGACTTTCTTCTCGTCCCACGCTGCTTCGTTCAGTTTAATGGTTTAATTGGAGAACTCGTACCTGCAGCAGGTGTCAGAGCAACGCCGAACAAGTCCCGGTGGATTTCATGTCATCAGGCGACACGAGCTCAACATCATGAACGTTTATGAAGATTCACTCTGTTGTGATCCATTTCTGTTCTGCACGTTTTCAGCTGTTTCAACAAATCATAAAACGTTCAACTCTTTCAGGACAACCCTGCTGTGACGTCTGGTATTGGTGCAACTTTAGCTGTTTGAAATATTTAGCCTTTTCTGACATTTTTTTTCTCTCTCAGAAAATGAACTGAGCTCATTTTACCTCCTTCAAAACTTAAGTGTTCATAACCTTTTACTGCTCCTTTCACATTTTTGCTCTGCTTCAGCTTCTTTCAGCTTCCTGCTGCTAATTTAAACTTTTTCAGCTACTTTCAGCTGTTTTTTTTCAGCTGTTTTGTGATCCTTTTAGATTATGCCTGTTAACTGCAACATTTTTGTGCTTTTAACTTCTTTCTACTAATTTCATCTTGTTATGCTCCTTTCAACTTATTTATGCAAGTTTAAACTTTTTCTGCTATTTCAGCTACTATTTAGCTGTTTTAATGTTTGTTTTAGCTTTTTCAGCTAATTCCACTTTTTTTTTTTTGCACTTAAATTTTTTTAGCAAATGTTCTCTCAACTTCCTTCTGCTTCTGTCTGCTTTTTTTAGCTAAGTTTCAGCTGTTTTTTTTTTTTTTGGGGAGGGGGGGGGG